>JAJPUD010005590.1:3005-102201 GCA_023553655.1 Myrmecobius fasciatus
CCCCCTCCCCCAAACAATACTTCACCCTTTAGATCCCCTCCCCCTGTTTTTATTCCTTTCCCCTGATTCTTCTATTTTCCCTTCTATTAGTTTGTCCCTTACTTTTCCTCCTTTCCCTCCCACTTCCCTCTAGCAACAGACAAGTTTCTATGTGAAATCAAATGTCTGATATACACTTTTAGAGCCCAACCTGATGAGAGTAAGATTTACACAGTGCTCATCTCCCTCCCCTCTCTCTCAATTATATTAGGTTTTCTTTGCCTCTTCAAGTGATTTTACCTTGTTTTTAACCTCCCTTTTTTTTAGATCTTATTTTACCACTTTTTCCCTCTTTTCCCCAGTATGACAACATTTTCCCCTCTAGTTCTCTTTTTCATATTATCAAAGTAATATCTAGTTAATTATACCCCCAAACTTTGAGTATCCCCCTAGTAGAAATAAAGTTCTCAAGAGACCTTTCCGTTTTATGCATCTCTTGAGTTCTGTGTTTGGGTGTCGAATTTTTTGTTCAGATCTGGTCTTTTCATTAGAAATAGGTGAAATTCACCTATATCTTTGAATGACCATCTTCTTCCCTGGAGGATAATGCTCATTCTAGCTGGATAGGTTATTCTTGCCTGTAATCCAAGTTCCTTTGCCCTTTGGAATATCTGGTTCCATGCCCTTCGATCCTTCAGTATGGAAGCTGACAAATCCTGTGTGATTCTAATTATTGAACCTCAGTATTTGAATTGTTTCTTTCTAGCTGCTAGCAGAATTTGTTCCTTGGTGCTATAGTCCTGAAGTTTAGCCACAATATTCCTTGGGGTCTTAATTTTGGGGTCTCTTTCAGGAGGTGATCGGTGAATTCTTTCAATGGTGATTTTGCCCTTTGATTCTACAATCTCAGGGCAGTTTTCTTTCAGGATTTCCTGGAAATAGTGTTTAGATTCTTTTTTTCATCATGGTTTTCAGGAAGTCCAACAATCCTTAGATTGTCTCTCCTAGATCTATTTTCCAAGTCAGTTGTTTTTCCTAGGAGATATTTCATATTTTCTTCTAATTTTTCATTTTTTTGTTTTTGTTTGTCTGATTCTTCAAGTCTTAGTGAGTCATTCACTTGCATTTGTTCAATTCTTATTTTTAAAGTGTTGTTTTCTTCAGTTACCTTTTTAAGCTCCTTTTGTAACTGGCCAATTTGTTCATTGCACTCTTTTTCCACTTCACTAATTTTATTTTTTAATAAATTGGTGTCTTTTTCATATCTCTTTTGCAGGGCATCATATCCTTCTTGCAAGATACTGTATCCTTCTTGCACTGATTTCAGTTTATTTTCCCATTTATCCTCCAGCTCTCTTTTGAGGTTCTTTATGCAGTCTTCCAGAAAGGCCTTTTGAAAAGGGGACCAGTGATGGTCCTGGCTGATGTTCTCTGGATTTTTGTGTAAAGGAACCTCTGGCTCTGGGGTCGTTTCTTTGCCTTGATAAAAGCTGTCTATGGTGAGAGCTCTCTTTTGCTTCTTCATCATATTTTTTTTTAGACGGTGTGGATATCTCTTTAAGGTAGGGGAAAAAAAATCGGCGGCTGCAAAAAGCTTTGCCCTGGGGCACTTCGTCGAGTTGACTTAAGGTGCTGGGCCGGTGGGGGCTAGGACTAAGTCCGAATTACTCCTTAAACAAGGCAAGTCTGCCAGAACACCTGTCCCCAATCAGGGCAGTGTGTCTCTAGTGCCTCAGATAAACTCCAGGTGTTTGGAATTTGGAGTTTGGAGTTTGGAATTTCTTCCATGATGAGCTGAGCTGAGTCCCACCCTCACTTCCGGCCTGCACAGTTGTTGTCTATTTATCTCTCTGTCAGAGTCCGACTAACCTGATATGAAGTTATCTAGAGAGCTGTGCCCAAATATTTCTGAGTTCGTTGACTTGAAGATCAGTTCAGAGGCTTATTTTATTGATGATTTGAGAGAAGATCGGAGGAGAGGCAGAAAGTCACCTTTTCACTCTGCCATCTTGGCTCCACCCCCCTAATAAACATTTCAAACAACAAGTCCCATAGACATCTCAAATTCACAGAGTCAAAGACTAAACTATCTTATCTCTGCCACCAAATACCTTTCTTCCAAACTTCCCTATTTCTATTAAGGCATAATAATCCTTTTAACATCCCTTGATTATAGTCTTATCATTAATCTGGATTCCTCACATTTCCATACTCCAAGTATCAATCATTATAACTTTGTCATTTTTACTTCTCTAAATCATCTCTTCAATTTTATGGCTTCTTCTGTTCCCTTTAGTTAAAACCTCATCATTTCTCATTTAGATTATTGCAACAACTTCCTAATTAACCTCTCTTTCTCAAGGTTCTTTCCATTCTAATACATCCTAGACTCAGCTGCCAAAGGCATGATTCTTAAGTGAAACTCAAAAAATATTGTTTTATTTTTCTAGTGGGATTTTCTAGTGAGCTAAGATTCTATTTGAATAAATTCAAACATTAAATCTTTAAATTAATGAAACAAGTCTTTCCAGCAAACAAAAGGGTTGGAGCTAGAGGAGAGAGGTAACCAGTCTTCTGAGAAACAGGAAGTGATTGGTATTTGCTTGATCTTGCATGAAGTGTCACTGTCAATGAACTTCTGATTCATAGTACTTAGTTTTATTAATGAAGAACATCAATTAGTCAGTAGCATCTCCCTAGTGGATAAAAGTGTTTCTATCTATTTTATTTGTCCCAATGGACCAAGATTCATCCACTTTGTGGTCAATCAGCAGATAATTAGGTGATCATAATTAAGAAGGTTGATTTTCAAACTGAAAATACTTTCTGTTGCTTAAAAACCTGAAGGATTTTCAGCTTGGTCAAAACTGCCAGAGCTCGTCTTCCACTGGTGTAACTTTTAAGAACATAGGATCATCTCCATTCCACATTGAAGAATTATTCTAGTAATGTTAACTAGTACAATTTTTCTCATTTTCTAGATGACAAAGTCTAGACCCAAAAGAGATAAGCAACTTGTTTAGGATCATGTAGACACTGAGTAACAAAACTATGACTAGAATCTATCTTTCCTTTTTTCCATAGCCAATCAGATATCACTTTTGTAGTATATAAAGTGTGGAAATCATTGTTTTGGGTCCTAGAAAGAATTTGTAATTAATTTGTTTATTGGATTCTTTTGGTCAGAGAGAATTAAGTGATTTCAAAATAATTTATTGGATTTTTAATCAGCAACGTGGTGTAGTGGAAAAAACGAAGCTTGGATCTTAAATTACTTTTGGTAACTAATTTCCCCTCTAGTGGCCTGTTTTTTTCTTTGTAAAATAGGAGGATTAAACTAAATTATCTCTAAAGCACCTTCCTGCTTGAAATTCCAAGAATCTCTGGCCCTCAGAATATCCATCTGATTGTAAAAGTGATAGCTTGAAACAATTTCCCTTTTATAATAACTAGAAACTCCCTCAAAACCACATTATATCATATACTACAATAAGGTTTAATTTTAGGTGGCTCCTTTACCCTTACCATAAATGGTAATACCAATTTGGTGGGGGAAAAAAAAGCTATCACAGTGATCACCTTGCATAGCATTAGGAATTCAGGTTGTGTTCCTTCAGTTTTGTGGTAGGGGCTGGGGCTAGCTTCCTCACTAGCAAGCTGGATTCTGTCTTCCTACCATAATACTACATAACACTTTTGCATTGAAAGTATATTTTTAATTTAACTCTCAAAGAAAGACAGTTGCATTAATTCTTTTTAACTCATTCAGTTCTCCTAGGGCCTAGGGCTTTAGCTGAATGGCTTGGAAGAAATGATGAAACATTTTATATGTGAATCATTTCAGTTGATACCCAAAGCTTCAAATGGCCCCAGAGTGATGAGAAGTAGAATCTAGAATAGTAAAGCCTCTAGCATAAAACATTTTTTCTTCAGGGCTCTGCTTGAATCATAGAATTTTATCAATAGAAAAGATTTCAGATGACTCCTAATACCAGCAATACCTGAATAAGATTCTCCTTAGTTATATTTACAGTTATATCAAAGTGTTAATTGAGACTCTTGTTTAGAGACTTCCAGTGGGAGGAAACTCGCTATGCCCCAAGGCAGACTATTTCATCTTTTAGACAGTTCTAATTATTAGGAAGTTTATACTGACATATAACTAAAATCTAGTCTTGGTAGCTTCTGCACATTGTTTTGCCCTCTGGGACAAAGCAGAATTAAGCCTAATCCCTCTTCTATGAATCAGTCTTTTAAATATTTGAAGATAAAAGTCATATACCATCCCTGCCCATCTAAACACACCCAAAACAAATCCTCCAAAATCAGGGTTTTGAGTATCTTCAATATCCGATTCTGGATGTACTCCAATCCAATCATACAAGCAGTGTCCTGTTTTAGGTGATGGATATACAAATATAAGAGGCCTTGTCAAGAGATATAGCAAATAAACTGATAAGTATAACTATACATTCATATATGTGTGTATATAACTACATATCTATACATATGTATATCTATTTATAATTTGGGGTTGGAGAGAAAACTAGCAACTAGAAAGATCAGGAAAGGCTTTATTATGAGTTTTGACAAATTAACTGAACTTTGAAGGAAACTATCTCTAAGAGATAGAGATGAAAGCAAATGAATTCTGGTCCTCAAGCAGAGCATTGAAGAAAAAATATCTTTATGCAAGAAGCTTTATTATTCTAGGTTCTATTTCTCATCACTCTGGGGCCATTTGAAGCTCTGGTTATCAAATGAAATGATTCACAAATAAAGTATTTCATCATTTCAAACACATGATGGGGAATAATATGAAAAAAGCCTAAAAAGGTGAGCTGAAACCAGACTATGCAGAACTTTAAAGGCCAAGTAGAGAAGTTGTTATTTTACCTATTGACAGTTGGAAGCCACTGAAGATTCTTGAGCTAGAGATAATTATAGTCAGACTTGTGCTTTAGGAAGATTATTTTGGTAGCAAGGGGTAGGATGGATTGGAGAGGGGAGGATCTAGGAGTCAAGAGTCTATGAAATTTTTGCAGAACTTAAGATGAGCTTTGGTGAGGGCATGAACTAAAATGCCACACATGTAAATGGATATAGGGTGGTGGTGGCAAAATATGTTGTAAAGATAGAATTGATGTTGTTATTATTCATAAGTTTCAGTTGTGTTTAACTCTTTGTTATCCCATGAAGAGTTTTCTTGGCAAATACACAGAATGGAGTAGCTTGCCATTTTCTTCTTAAGCTCATTTTACATATGAGGAAACTGAGGCAGAGTTAAGTGACTTGCCTAGAATCATACAGCTAGTAAGTATATGATGCCAGATCTGAACTCAGGAAGATGTTTTCCTGATTCTAGGTCCTGTACTCTATTGTATTATTTACATACCCCCGGGCAGAATTGATAAGACTGGGTGAGCAAGACAGAAAGGAAAGGATCAAGGATGACTCTGAGGATATGAACCTAGATGACTAAAAGGATAATGGTACCTCATGCATAAATAAGAAAGTTAGGTAAGACTCTGTGTGTGTGTGTGTGTGTGTGTGTGTGTGTGTGTTTAGAGTGGAAAATAATGAACTCTGCCTTGAATATATTGAATTTGAGTTGTCTGTGGGATATTGAGTCAAAAATGGCAGTTGGTGATATGGATCTGGATTTTAGGAGAAAGATTAGGGTAGATATGTTCATGGATATCTGTACAGAGATAATGATTTACTCATGGTTGATAATGAGATCAATAGACCATATAAAGAGATAAAAATGGACACAGGATAAAGCCTTGGAAGATACCCATTGCTAAGAAATGATCTTGAAAAAGAAATTAAATAGGAGTACTAAGACACGTAGGAAGAAAACAAAGAGAGTCCAGTGTCATGAAAGCCAAGAAAATAAAGAGTATCCTTGGGGGAAGTTAACACTTTCATATATTTCAATGAGATTGAGAAATAGGAGGACAGAGATTAGATCAGTGAATTTAGCAATTGAGAGACTTCTGATTATCTTAGAAAGAACAGCTGGAGTTGAATACTGAGATAGGAAATCATACTGCAAAACATAAAAAGTAAATGTGAAAATTTTCACAAAATTTCAGGATACAAAATAAATCCACATAAGTCATCAGTGTTTCTATAGGTTAACAACAAAATCCAGGAGCAAAAGATGCAAAGAGAAATTCTATTAAAAAAACAAACAAACCTGTAGATAATATAAAATATATGGGAGTCTACCTACCAAGATAAAATCAAGAACTATATAAGCACAACTTCAAAATACTTTCCACACAAATAAAGTCAGATCTAATCATTTGGAAGAATACCAAGTGCTCATGGTAGGCCATGCTAATATAATAAAAATGACAATTCCACTTAAATAAATCTACTTATTTAATTAATCTACCAAATTATCACTTTGCAGATGATATGATGGTATTCTTAGAGAACCCTAAAGAATCAACTAAAAACTACTAGAAACAATTCACAACTTTAGCAGAGTTGCAGGATACAAGATAAACCCACATAAATCATCAGCATTTTTATATATTACTAACAAAGTCCAGTAGCAAGATATACAAAGAATAATTTTATTTAAAATAACTGTTGATAATATAAAATATATGGGAGTCTATCTGCTATGGAAAAGTCAGGAACTATATGAACATAACTACAAAACACTTTCTACACAAATAAGGGCAGATCTAATTAATTAGAAAAAAATATCAAATGCTCATGGGTGGGCCGAGCTAAAATAATAAAAATGACAACACTGCCTAAATTAAACTACTTATTTAGTGCCATACCAAACTCTCAAAAAATTATTTTACAGATCTAGAAAAAATAACAAATTTCATCTAGAAGAACAAAAGATCAAGAATTTCAAGGGAATTAATGAAAAAATTGCAAATGAAGGCCTAGCTGTGCCAAACCTAAAACTATATTATAAAATAGCAGTCATCAAAACCATTTGGCACTGGATAAGAAATAGAGTAGTAGATCAGTGGAATAGGTTAGGTTGACAGGACAAAACAGCCAATGATTATAGTCATTTAATCTTTGACAAACCCAAAGGCCCCAGCTTTTGAGATAAGAACTCACTATTTTTGGGATAAGAACTTCTGGGAAAATTGGAAACTAGTATGGCAGAAACTAGGCATTGACCCACACCTAGCACCTATCTGCCAAGGCAAAGTCAGGAACTATATAAACACAGCTACAAAACACTTTCCACAAGTCAAGATAAGGTCAAAATGGGTTCATGATTTAGACATAAAGAATGATATTATAAGCAAATTAGAAGAACACAGGATAGTTTACCTCTCAGATCTGTGGAGAAGGAAGGAATTTGAGACCAAAGAAGAACCAGAGATCATTATTGATCACAAAATAGATAATTTTGATTATATTAAGTTAAAAAGGTTTTGCACAAACAAAACCAATGCGTTTAAGATTAAAAGAGAAGCAGTAAACTGGGGGGAAATTTTTACATTCAAGGGTTCTGATAAAGGCCTCATTTCTAAAATATACAGAGAATTGACTCAAATTTATAAGAATGCAAGTCATTCTCTAACTGATAAATGATCAAAAGATATGAACAGACAATTTTCAGATGAAGAAATTAAAACCATTTCTAGTCATATGAAAAAATGCTTTAAATCACTATTGATCAGAGAAATGCAAATTAAGACAACTCTGAGGCACCACTACACACCTCTCAGATTGGCTTAGCTGACAGGAAAAGATAATGATGAATGTTGGAAGGGATGTGGGAAAACTGGAACACTAATACATTGTTGGTGGAGTTGTGAACTGATCCAACCATTCTGGAGAGCAATATGGAACTATGCCCAAAGGGCTATCAAACTGTGCATACCCTTTGATCCAGCAGTATCTCTACTGGGCTTCTATCCCAAAGAGCTCATAAAGAAAAGGAAAAGGACGCACATGTGCAAAAATATTTGTAGTAACCCTTTTTATAATGGCAAGGAACTGGAAACTGAGTGGATGCTCATTAGTTGGATAATGGCTAAATAAGTTATGGTATATAAATGCTATGGAATATTATTATTCTCTAAGGAATGATCAGCAGGATGATTTCAGAGAGACATGGAGAGATTTACATGAAGTGATGAAAAGTGAAGTGAGTAGAACCAAGAGAGCATTATACATAGCAACAAGATTATATGATGATCAATTCTGATGGATTTGGCTCTTTTCAACAGTGAGGTGATTTAGACCAGTTTCAATGGGCTTGTGATGGAGTGAGCCATTTGACTCAGAGGGAGGACTGTGTTCACTGAGTATGGATCACAAAATAGAATTTTCAATTTTGTTTTTGTTGTTTGCTTGCTTTTTGTTCCTCATTTTTTTCCTTTTTGTTTTGATTTTTCTTGTAAAACATGATGTGTGGAAATATATGTAATAGAATTATACATGTTTAATCTATATTGGTTTAATTGTTGCCTAGGGGAACGAATGGGGAAAAGGGAGGGAGAAAAAAATTGGAATGCAGGTTTTTTCAAGGGTCAGTATTGAAAACTACCTATACATATGTTTTGAAAATAAAACGCCTTATTAAAAAAGCATTACTTGTTACATGGGATGTAATAAGGAGAAAATACTGGGAGGAAATTTGGTGATGCAAAAAAAAGACCAAAAAAACTTATTTTGAAAAATAAAGAAAATTGTGATTTTTTTTGGGGGGGGGAAGGTACTACATTATTCTAATGTGGTAGTGTGAAAATGTGACTCATACAAATTTAATCATAGGCCATGTTTTCCAATGAATAGTTTTTTTTAAATTTTATTTGCACAACATATGTGTGGGATGAATAGTTTTGTTTTTTTTTTTAACTCCTTTTTGGGGGCAGCTAGGTGGTGCAGTGGATAGAGCACCAGCCCTGAAGTCAGGAGGACCTGAGTTCAAATCTCATCTCAGACACTTAACATTCCCTAGCTGTGTGACCCTGGGCAAGTCACTTAACCCCAATTGCCTCAGTACAAAACAAAATTCCTTTTTGCCCTACTAAATATATCTCATTATGTATTTTCTGGCATGTAGATCTTTCCTTGAAAAAAATAATAAAATTTTGATCAAGGTATCAAAATAAAAAAAGCAAATGTGAAAACATAAAATGGAAATAATAAATGTAGATGACTTTTGCTAGAAACTTGGTTACAAAAAGGAAGAGATAGGTAAAACATTTGTGTGTTGGATTTGATGGCTTCTGAGGTCCCTTCTATTATTCTGTGACAATAGTTTGAAGACATTAGATTCATGTGAAGGGCTGTTTGGGGTTTTTTGTTTGTTTGCTTGCTTTTTAATGGATGGAGAGACCAGACCATGTTTGAAGGCAGCAAGGAAAGAGTCAGCAGGTAGAAAAATATTAAAGTAGAACAGATAAAATATTAAAGATGGAGGTAGGGGTTGATTAAAGTTCAGATTATCAGAGGAGATAGGGAATTTGATCAAGAATGTAAAAGTTGGTAGGCAGCTTATTGACCATCTAGTGGGGGGCGGGAAGATATGAGAAGGCATATTCCTCAATTCTTTAAAAAAGTAAGGTATCATAGATGTTAATGTCAGATTTTTTCCAATGTCAGTTTTGTTTAACTTCTCCCCCCTTTTTCTTATTGTTATAAGAAAATAGAGGAGGTATTCATTTGAAAATGTAGGTGATGTAAAAATCAGTCATGAGCAAATTTATTATTTTTTTTTTACAAAACTAAGGAAGAATAACAGGATTATCATGAAGTGATGAGGATTCTGTTGAGATTAGATAACAAATTTGTAGTGCTTCCAATTGATGCAATCACATGACTTTTTCTAATGCTATTCAATAGCATATGACTAGGAGGAGGGAAGATTCTTTTTTATCCTTCCTAAAATGGGGTGCACAAAATTAAACATAATGATCCAGATGTGGTTTTACTAAAGGAAAAAATATTGTGAGACTTATCTTCTTTTGGAATCTATTTTACCAATACAATCTTAGTAGCTGCCATACTGTTGATTCTTACAGAGTTTATTCATTAAAATTTTCATGAAAACTTTTAAGGCTTTTTCTCACAATTCTTCATTTAAATAAGTATTTTCCCTTCCAAATAGATCCCTGAAGGGGAAAAGGCCTTCCAATGTGTTGGATATGGAGTTACAAAATTCTTAATTCAAATCCAGCCTCAGACATTTAATACTATGTGACCCAAGGCAAGTCATCTAAACTCTGCCTCAATTTCTCACTCTGTAAAATGGGGATAATACCTATCAGTATTCTTGTGAAGATCAAATGAGAATATTTGTAAAATACTTTGGAAACCTTAAATCACTAAAGATTAATTATTTCTGTTATTATTAATATTACTGTTGCTTCAATGATGTTGCCTTTCAGGGAATACATTTTCTTTTTTAACATTTATATAGCATTTTAATGTTTACAAAGCACTTTCACATTTTTAAAGATTATACATGTACATTGATTTTTTACATATTTTTATATGAGTCATCTTGGGAGAGAAAAATTAGGAAGCAAAAGGTCAAAATAGTATGCACTGATACACATTTAGTCTCCATAGTTCTCTCTCTGGATGCAGACAGCATTTTCCATCCAAAATTTATTGCAATTGCCTTGTATCACTGAATTATTCTGAAAAACATCTTAGCTGATCATCATACAATCTTGTTATTGCTGTGTACAATGTTTTCCTGTTTCTGTTTGCTTCATTCAGCATCAATTGATATAAATCTTTCCAGGTTTTTCTAAAATAAACTTGTTCATCATTTTTATAGAATAATAATATTCCATTATTTTCATATACCATAATTTATTCAGCCATTCCCCAATTGATAAGCATCTATTTGAATAACTTTTTTTTTTAGTTGACCTTAAGAATATCTTCAGTGGAATCAAAATTTCATCATTTAAGAATGCATTTTATGAAAAAGAATTATATAATGTTAGAATTGGAATTAGCTTTAGAAGTCATTTGGCAAGCCTTCTCTTTTTTTTTTTCTTTTTGCTGAGGCAATTGAGGTTGAGTGACTTGCCCAGAGTCACACAGCTAGGGAATGTTAAGTGGCTGAGACCAGATTTGAACTCAGGTGCTCCTGACTTCAGGACTGGTGCTCTATCCACTGCACCATCTAGCTGCCCCGAGTCTTCTCATTTTACATATGAGATAATTGAGCTCTGGAATGAGGCAATGGTAGAAGGGTCACTCATTTGATTTGTGGAAAATATGAAAAGCCACTTAGAGCCAAGGGCAGTAAATAAGAGGTGTGTGTGTGTGTGTGTGTGTGTGTGTGTGTGTGTGTGTGTGTTTAGGTTTTAAGAGAGGACCTTGCTCAATCAATGGTATGATAAAAGGATAAAGCAGATTAAAATTTTGATATTTCCAATTCTCCAGCCCCTGATGATTATGGAACTAAAAGAATAAATAAGAGAAATCAACTAGTGCCAGAAAAGGATCTCTAGAGAAAAGAGTTGTTATTTAAAATCTAAATCACAAAGAGAAAGCTGGAGGCCTTGCTGAATCAATTTAGAGTTAACCTGAATCCAAGGAGCAGGTGGGGAGGCCAGAAATGGAATTAGAGTTGTAAAGCCAGGGAGTTAATAAAGAATTCGTTAAAAATAATGCACTATGAAGTGGGGTAGTAGACAGCAATAAAATGATCATTTGTCTTACATGACTTCCCCACCCAACATGATGTTCTTTTTATAGTAGCTCAGTGTTCACAATGGTATCTCCTTGCTCCACTGTGCAGGCAACTGCTATGTAATACAGGAGATTTCGTGTACTGAATGTCCAAAATCCTAAGGATTGAAGTAGTTTAGTTGTTGTTGTTATGAGGTTGTTTTATTGTGTTGGTATTGTGAACTTCATAATTCATGAAGTTGCCATTTTTAAACATTCTGAGACAACAGAGGAGAGCTAGGGAAAAAATAAAAAGAATCTTTGGTCTATTAAGTTCATCTTGGCCAAGGAGAGAAGAGCTACAGATTACCTACCAGATTAGTGTCAATAACAATAGAACTCAATTTTGAAAGGAAAACTTGTGAATATAGAAGCAATAATGATGACATCAGACTAGCAGAAGAGGATCATAGATCTATAAAGTTATAGAACTCTATCTAGAAGGGACCTCAGAGACCAGCTGCTCCAATCCCCTACTTTTTATAATTAAAAACTGAGACCTGGGAATATTAAGTGATTTCTTCAAGTTCATATAGGTGGTACTCATCTGAAATAGGAATTGAATTAAGATCCTCTCATAGGTGGAGCAGAGGTTAGGGCACTGGGCTTAGAATGAGGAAAACTCATTTTCATGAGTTCAAATCTGGCCTCGGTCCCTTACTCTCTGTGTGACTCTGAACAAGTCACTTAACCATGTTTCTTTCTGTCTCCTCATCTATCAAATGAGCTGCAGAAGGAAATGGCAAACCACTCCTGTATCTTTGTCAAGAAAACCTCAAATAGGGTCACAAGGAGTTAGTCGTGACTGAAGCAACTGAACAACAACAAAGTACTCTGTAGTTGCTAGGTATAGCCATAATTAATTTCCTTCATAAAATCTTTTGTATTTGAAATCTTTGTTTATTACCACATCCTCCCTCCACTTATATTTCTCCCATAAGTGCCTTCAAAAACACTATAAGGGTGTTTGAAAATTGAGGAACGTGGCTTAAGGAAGAAACCTATATTTTTTTCACTGCAGGGGAGCTGATGTCTATAGCAAAGAAATCTATTATGTAAAAATCATCAGGAGTACCAGCAATTTTGAGTTTGGATGCACAGAAAAAAAGTGACCTGATGTGTCCAGGGGGAGCAGGATCTTATGATTAAAGAGCTTCAAGGGATATTAGTGATCATAATCTAGCTATCCCATTTTATAGATTAGCAAACAAGTAATTATTTGCTTAAGGTATCACAGGTCATTAAAGACAAAGGGACAGGCTATCTAGGTACTTTTATTCCAAATTCAAGGCTCTTGTGGCTCTCCTTTCTTAAGACATTGGCTTGTGGAGTTACAGTAATTTAGCTGAGTAACCATTTTAAATCAAAAACAGAGTAAGATTTTCAACGAAAAAACTGACTTTTCTTATATGCTTCCTAGACTAGAAAGATAGTAGGGGACACCCCTTGTTAAAGAGGGTCTGACTTATAAGATAATTTTGGAAAAGAATTAAGTTTCAAAAATATTATAAGCACTGGTAACATTGCTAAGATGTTTACAACATCCAAAAAATGACACGCTTTTGCAACTATAAATTCTGGTCTATTTGTTAAATTAAACAAACAAACCCCCCCCAAACCACAGTGTCATTACTTCATAGAAATCACAAATAGTACATGATCTTTTGTCATTAATTTATTCATTAATGCAGACATGCATATATCCATATATTCACCCTCTTCACAAGGGAGAGGTTCTATGGGGTTTTTTTTCCTTACCTAGTAATTTTAATTTTACCTCTTTACAAGATTTTGTTTTGTTTGTTTGCTTTTTTTGGTATGTTATGAGACACATTGCATGTCACAGATGCCCACTTAGTCTGAACATGGATTGTCCAGAGAAAAACAGCCTTAAAGTTAATAGTAGGAATTTGGCAGCTATTGCATTTCAATTCTGCTAGAAGAAAAGAAAAGAAAAAAAATGGTCACAGAGATAAGCTGCTATCTGAGAAAGGAACTCAGAAATGAAGTTTGTGCTCATGCATCCAATGATTTACTTAGATCTCATTCTACTTTGTGAGCATTCTTGGAAGCAAGTGTGCCATAGCGAGGGCTACTTCAAATGGCTGTTTCCATAGGTCTTCAGAAAACTAACTATTAGGTGACCAGGGAGCAAGTGCATCTGTTGCCTGGCATTTGAAATAGCTTATTTATGTTTTAGTGGTTTCTAAATGGAAAAAGATGGAAAGCTGTGGTTCAATTCAATGAAACGAGAATTTATTAGATGTTTATTGCTAATCATGAAAGAGGCACAATGCTAAACACTGGGGATCAAGCAATCAATAACTCAATAAACATTTATTAAGCACCTACTAAGTGCTAGACACTGGGATTCAGAGAAGAAGCAGAAAACATCCCTTCCTCAAGAAAGGCCAAAAGAAAAGCATTCCTTACTCTCAAGAAATAAAATACAATATACAGTGGAAGGCAACTGAATTTTCATCCAGATGATGCAAATTCACATTCTTGCTCAGCTATATGCTACCTGTATGGCCTTGAGAAAGATTGTCTTTCTTTAAAATTGGAAGTGTTAAACTTGATGACCCTGAAGGCCTAAGACAAACAGCACTGTCCCATGCTTGTCAAGCTCAGAAAGACAGTGGAATATTCAGGAGCCTTATCAGAATGACAGAATTCCAGAGTTAGAGGGGAGAGATCCTCAAAGTAACCTAATTCAACTTTTACTTGAAAAAGCCACCCTTTGAGCAATATTCTATAACATTTAGTCTCTGCTTGAAGACTTCCAGTGATGGAGAACTCACTATTTCACAAGTTAACTCACTAACTGCCATTGATCCTTCTACTCTTTTCCATGGAAACATTTCCATCCACCTAGGGTTCACTTATTTATCAATTTAACTGTCATGTAGAGGGGGCTCAGCAGGTTTTAAAAAAAGCCTTAAGTACTTTTAAGTCTCCCCTGTCTTCCTAGTGGATAGAGCTCCAGAATGAGGAAGACCTTAATAGAAATATAAGCCTTAGAGAGACTTAAATAAATTGATGCTGAGTGAAATGAGTAGAACCAAGAGAACATTGAACACAACAACAAAATTATGTGATGACCAACTGTGACGGCCTTGGCTCTTTTCAACAATAAGGTGATTCAAGACAATTCCAATAGATTTGTGATGGAGGGAATCATCTGCCTCCAGAGAAAGGACTGTGGGGACTGAATGTAAATCATGACATAGTATTTTCACCTTCTTTGTTGTTCTTTGCTTGCTTGTTTTTTTTTTTCTTTCTCATTTTTCCCCCTTTTGATTTGATTTTTCTTGGGCAGCGTGATAAATGTGAAAATATGTTTAGAAGAATTGCACATGCTTAACCTACAATGGATTACTTGCTGTCTAGGGGAGGGAGGAATTGGGGAAGAAAGGAGAAAAATTTGGAACACAAGGTTTTGCAAGGGTGAATGTTGAAAACTATCTTTGCATATATTTTGAAAAATAAAAAGCTATTATAAAAAAAGAAATATGGTCTCAGATATTTATTAGCTATATGATTTAAGTCACTTACCTTCTGCCTGCCTTACTTTGCTCGACTGCAAAATGAGGATCATAGTAGCACCTACTTCACAGGGTGTTGTGAGGGTCAAATGAAATATATGTGAAATGCTTAGCACAGTGTGGACACCATGCACTCAGTAGGTACTTAATAAACCTTTGTTCTCTTTCTTTCCCTCTTTTTAAGCAAAAAAAAAATGCATGTAAGGTGTAAAGTGCTTAGTACAGTACCCAGCACACAATGGCCATTTAATAAACTTCTCTCTGCTTTTCATTCCAGATAAGTGCGCTTTTTTTTTTTTTTTTTTGCTGAGGCAAATGGGGTTAAGTGACTTGCCCAGGGTCACACATCACACAGCTAAGAAGTGTTAAGTGTCTGAGATCAGATTTGAACTAAAGACCTTCTGACTTCTGGGCTCATGCTCTATCCACTGCCCCACCTAGCTGCCCCAGGTGCTCACTTTTTGACAATAATAAATTGAATAGCTAAAAGCAACATGGCTTTGTATCCAACATAACAATATGACAGATCATGACTTCAACTGAGATCTAATTTCTAGCTTAGGGCAACTAGGTGGTACAGTGGACAGAATGTCAGGATGGAGTCAGAAAAATTCATCTCCCTAAGTTCAAATCTGGCTTCAGACACTTACTAGTTGTGTGACCCTAAGCAAATTAGTTAACTTTGCCTCAGCTTCCACACTTGTAAAATGAGCTGGAGATGGCAAAGTAGCTTTGCTATAAAAAACAAAAACAAAAGACAGCCTCCTTAAATGGGATCATAGAGTCAAACACGACTATAGTGATTAAACAACAAGCTCTGAGTTCATCAATCTGTTCAGCAGAATATATAGTTGGATCATACACTAGCAATTTCAAATTCTATCTGTTGACTGTAAGGCTTGAGCATCTTCTAGCAAGAATCAACATTCTTTCCTATGGTTTTGCACACAAAGTATTTATAATATTGACAAAGTCCTTTGGAATCTAAGCTGTTTTTTTCCAAATCAACAAAAGAAAGAAATATGGTCCTTTTAAGCAAACAATAGTTTCAGAACAGAGGTGTGATGCTTCTCCATCACTCTTCTTTTGACGTTTTAATCACAATGTTCTAGGCTGGGAAGGGGCCTCTTAAAAAGGCAGCTTTAGATTACTGGAACATCTAACCCTCAATAATTTAAAAAGGAGAGGCATTGAGACAGATCAAGCAGATTGAACTGCTTCAGCTTTAACTTAAATTCTACAAGAACCTATAATCCTAACACTCAGCCTTAGAATGTGCTCCATGGGATTTAGAGCTGAAAGGAACCTTAGAGATTACCCACTTCATTTGATAGATGAGGAAACATATCCCGAGATAGGAAGTAACTTGCCAGGGATCACATAGTAAGAAAGTAGCTGAGTGGGCATTCACAACCATATTTTTTTACTTTATATGCAAAAGTCTTTCACAAATTTCCAAATTTAAAAAAATCACTTGTTAGCCAACTAGCTAGAGATGAGCCTCTCTGGACTTTTGGGGACAGCTATTTAAATGAGAAATAAACAATCTATCACTAGATTTGTACTCAAAACCTATTAGTTTATGCTTCCTTGGCAAAGCCTTCAGTAACTCAGGGTCCTCTCCAATCCATCAACAGGAACCAGAGAAAGATTTTAATATAATCTCCCCTAACACACATACACAAATAAGGGGCAGACTAAGAGACCTGGGTATCGGGTTCCTGTGATCATGACTCCTTTACCGACTGAAAAATAAAGAACAGAAAAGAAGCTTAGGACCTAATGATCATGATTCTCTGATCCATCCATTTGTGTCTTTTTACTTTTTCCCTCTTCTAAAGTGCTACATTTAAAGCCTAAGAGAGGGGCATTGTACACAATCATCAATCAGTCATAGGTTTCCTCCTCAGTTAAATCAAGATACTGGTATCTCATATCCATAATACAATGGATATTTCTCTCCATTCTCAGGAGACAGATCTCTCAGAAGACCATGGATTAGAAATATGCAGTCCCTTTTCCTAATTTGGTGACAAAAAAAAAAATAACTAATATGTACAGTATAGAATGTTGAGGTAGCATTAAATAACAAAGCATGTCTAATGTTTGGAATATAGATCATTGTATTCTTTAAAGGAATCTAGATTTAAGTAAAAAGAGCCACCACAAGAAGGCAATGTGCTTCCCCTTAAAGAAATGTAAAATATATGTATATTATGTGAAATATATATGAATATATTAACACATAAAATTCAGATTGACATAAAAGATAAATTGGGGTAGAAATGGTGATTTTTCATTTTACAAAATAAAAAAACTTCAAACTTCAGAATAATGTGGCAGAAAGAATGCTGGGATTAGAACAAGGTTTTTGAGTCAAGCTCCAGCTCTGTCATTAGAGAGATGGAACATTGCTCAAACCATGTGACCTTTCTGGTTCTCAATTTCCCCATTTAAAAAAATTGAAGAAAAGATACCTTCTCTACAATTATAGGGTGATTATAAGGGAAAAATTTTTTATAAAACTTTGGACAAAATGGGATAGATAGACAGATAGAAATATAGATATACAAACATGGGTCATGTATGGAAAGAGTACCAGATTTAGAGTCAGAGGACCTGGATTCAATTGCATACTTATTATCTGTATGACCTTTGGGAAATCATTCGGAGTTCTCTGAAACTCAGTTTCCTACTCTGTCAAAGGCAGGTAGAAAGATGATGTCTATGGCATCTTCTAGAAGCAGATAGGGAACACAATTTCTAGAACCCTGGGTCTAGAGTCAAGGAAGACCTGAATTCAAATCTAGCCTGAGATATTTACTAGGTGTATGATATTAGGCTGCCTCAATTTCCTCAGATGTAAAATAGGGATCATAATAGCAATTGAGATAATATTTATAAAACAGTTAGCACAAGGAGTCACATAATAAGTGCTTAATAAATACTTTGTCTCTCTTTTGTTCTCTCCAGTTTTAAATTCTATGATCACATTCCACTAAACAGGCAATTTCTCTAGGACATTTAAAATGAAATTTACTTGGCAAAAATTCAATTTCGACACAAGTTCAGGAGCATATATAGAACATAAGCCCCACATTCAAAAAAGCTATTTGTGGTTTTAGAAGATAAATTGCCTTAAGAAAGCCTTAAGGCAAATGCAAACCACAGGAAACCCTGTGTGGATAAAATAGGGTAGTGGGAAGCAAATGAAATGGATTATTGTGTCTCTGCCTCCCCCAACTCCCCCCTTTTAAGTTAATTAACCTTTTTTTCCCTTTGATGAAGCTGCCAAGGAACCACCTCTGGAGTCCCCATTTGAAATGCAATTTAATCTTCTGGATGAACAATTTACACAAATGCTCAAGTATGTATATACAGAAGCATTCTTTCAGACAAACACAAACAAGGATGCAAGCAGATTTGGTCTCTTTCACCATTTGTTTCCTTGTCTCTATTTCTCTCTAGCTCTAGCTCTTATTTTTTTTCTTCTTTGTCTCTGTCTTTCTGTCTCTGAATTTTTATCTCTCTCTGCCTTTATACCTTCATCTCTCTCTGTCTCTGTCTCTGTCTCTGTCCCTGTCTCTCTCTCTCTCTCTCTCACACACACACACATACGAATCCCCCCTTCTCAAAAGATTCCTGTTTTTACAAAATCCTGTTTCAACCATTTAACTCAGAGATATCCTCACTAGGACCTCTCTAGAGTGTGTTTGCATAGCAGCCGTGTTCCTTTCAAACAATTTTTGAAGACATTACCTGTTGAGCCATCAATGCCTCAGAAATGCTTGTTGATACCGGTTTGTTATTAGAAAGTACCTTTTCCCTCCCTAAAGAATTCCACAAAGGCTGGAGAAAAGGACAGAGAGATTTTATAAGAGAGAGAAATTTAAAATCTGAATAGCAGAGCTGATCAGATATTATTTAGTCCAAAACACTCATTTTACAAATGTGGAAACCGAGGCCCAAGCAAGTTAAAATGATCTGCCTAACATTAAACAAATAGCATTGTTGTTGTTTAGTCATTCTTCAATTGCATTTGACTCTTCACGATCCTGTTTACAATTTTCTTAGCAAAGATTCTAGAGTGTTTTGCCATTTTCTTTCCCAGATCATTTTATAGATGAGAAACAAAAGGGCAAAGTGACTAGTCCACAGTTAGTAAGTATCTGAAGTCAAATTTGAACTCAGTAAGATGTCTTCTTGACTCCAGGGCAAGCACAATATCCACTGTGACACCTACTTGCCCAAGAAAATAGCATCAGACCTGAAATTTGAAGCCAGGTCCCACTTCCTATATGATTGTCTTTTTAGTTGTCTTTTCTCTATAAATACACAAAGGACTTCCAGATTGAAATAATCATTCTTACTTATATTTATTAAGGCCTTTAATTTTATAAATGCATATAAAACATCTCCAATATTTTCTCTTTTGATTTTCTAATCAGTCCTTTGAGGAGCTCTTGCCAACATCCACATTTTACAAAGAAAAAAAATTGAGGCTCCAAGAGGCTTCCAAGAGGGGGTATTTAAATCTCCAACTTTAGAGAGCTTTTAGTAATAACAATTTTCATTTCTTAGCTCTAATTGGTTTAAGGAAAGACTCCTACAGGAGATGGACTACAATGGATAACCTCTCTAGGTATTTTCCAGATCTTAGATTCAAAAGTGATGTACTCATTTAAAAAAAAATTTGTTTCACAGGTGAAGGGAAAATAGAGATTATTTCCTGCCTTTTTTCCCACACAAGCTGAAGAAAGTGAAGAAAGATTTTACCTAAAAAAAAAATATCAGCAGATTCCTGTAACCTGAGGTGTTCACAATTGTCAATCCTGGAGCCACCAACAAGCTTTGAATATAAGCATATGATTGATCATATGATTTTGAGTTAGAAAGGGCCTTAGATATCATTCAGTTCAGTCTTCTCATTTTACACCTGAAGAAGCTGAATGGGATGGGGGAAGGGGGAAGTGAGAAGGGGAGTGACTTGGCTATTGGTTAATCATATAACACCAAGAAAATAACTCAAGCCCTTTGATTTCAGACTTGGCTGCTTTTGCTTCTAGATACTATGTCCCAGAACAGGGAAATATAAAGAAAAAAGGAAGGTAAAAGAAAAAAGAAAGGGTTGAAAAAAAGGAAAAGAGAGAGAAAAGGAGGCAGTTGCGCAGGAAAAGGAGAGACTGGCAGAAAGAGAGAGAGAAGAAAAAAGAAATGTTAGGGAACACGAGGAAAAAGGGGGAAAGAGGTAAATAACAGAATTGAAAGAAAGCTATTCATGTGCTAAACAATGACAATCTTCCCCAGTTCTTCCATCCTTCCCTTCAAGTAGCAACTGGTTCACCTTATCAACGCACAGCAACCCCACCACCACTCAAAATGATACAATATCATTTCCTTTCTTTTCACATCCCCTACTTTCAAGGATCTGGCTCACCTATCGAAGGCGACAGCCGTCATGGAGTAGATGCTGGCGAAGACTGCAGCAATGGGGAAGAAGTTGTGAAACTTGCAATAAAACAGTCCGTAATACCACTCGTTGTGAATGGCATAGGTGAAGTTCACTACTGTATTGAAGGCAGCCATAGAAGCTTCTGCAAAGGCTAAGTTCACCAGGAAGTAGTTAGTCACTGTACGCATCCTTTTGTGGGCTAAGATGATCCACATCACTACCACATTGCCCACCACGGAGGTCACCACAATAACAGAGTAAGCTGCTGCCCAGAGAACGATCTGCCAGGCCGGTTGCACGAACTGATTGGCTTCCGAGCTATTGGAGGAGACATTTAGGGAGAGGGCAAGGTCTGAATTACTCTGCAGAATATTATCCATCGTTCTTCTTCTCAGGTTAAAACCTGTGGATCTGCCACGCACGCCCCCGGGGAACGGAGTCCAATGAAGAATAACTGAAGTTCAAACCTCCAAGCAACAGGAGGTTCAGTGTTTCTTGTCAGAATCCTTCCCGGAGATCTGGGCGGATTTCGGGGAGGGGGAGGCGGGCTGAGAGGTTGCAGAATGGGAAAACTTGATCTGACTCAGGTAGCTTCGATATTCATCTCTTCAAGGTTCAGCAAGTCGGGGTGGAGGGAGGGGAGGGAGTTTATCTCTCTTTAGGTTTTAAGAGAAAATTTGACAAAAGCAATTACTCATCGAATCACAGCCCTGGGAGGCAACTCCGAGCTCTGTAATTCTGCAACCGCATTCTTTGGCGGGGGGAAAAGGGATGCTGTGGAAGCCCAACAGGCACCAGACATGGTGCCACCTCCAAAAGTTCTGAGCCAAGGGCTAGAGATCTGGAGTCAACCTAGCTGGAGAAAAGCCACCTGATTTTGTCCTGTCGCACAGCGGCACTTGCTGCCACTGCCGCCTGCAGTGCCTCAGGCTACGGCGTGGATACGCCACCTTGCTCCTTCCTTCTTAGCTCTGGAGGTGCCAGAGCCTCTGCCGGGAGTCTCTGGGCTTTTTATAGCGCGCTGCAGAGACGTCACGTTTGTAAAGGGGGAAGTGCCTAGTCTGCGGACCCACTCGGTAGCAACAAACAGTGCACCAGTTGTTTACAAATATATATTCCTCTGTTATTCAATCCTTTCCTTGGTTCTGGAAAGAGATTTGTGTGGATGGTGGAGGGCGGAGAGAAGGGTCCCGAGTCCGCCTTGGGGCAACTGCTCAGGAGCTGGAATATAATTTCAGGTGTAGCTACCCCAGAGCTTTAGTAGGGCTTAGTATGCGTATGTGTGTGTGTGTGTGGGGAGGGTGTTTATTACTTTGAGTGGGGGCAGGAGAATGTATCACTGTTGGTAGGGTGGAGATGTATATTACCCGAAATTGCTAGGGACTTCCAGCACGAAGCTGTAATTCTCAAGAACAAGCCGACGTGTGTGTGTGTGGTGTGGGACTGAGAAGTTACACCTCTGATGCTAGGCTCGCTGCATGATTCACTCAAAGGAGAAGCGGCCATCTAGCAGGACGGGACATTGGTTTAGTTTGGAACTTCACTGTTTAATCCTGGGAGCAGGGGAAACAACTTTCCCCTGCAGAATTAGTACTAGTAAGAGTCCTAGCCCTTTTCTCAGCTTGCCTACTTTACATTTTCTCTCCTAGAGCTAAGATGCATAAATGCGTCAGCAGAATTGCCGATCTAGCCCATCCAGCAGCATTCCTTAATTCTTGTCTTTGTCTAGAATGATGGTGGGTCGGGTACTTGCATCCCCAAGTGTCTGAGTGACTTGACTGTTGCTTCCTATGGTGCGCCGTGGATACATGGAGCTTGTCCCAGCTGATGGTCTGAGGGACTGGGGCACCGGAACGCGCTGCCTGAGCAGCTCCTCTGGGAAAGGTTGTGACCATCTCATCCTAGTCCTGTCTAGCACCCACAGAGCCACCCCACCCCCACCCCATGGTGCAATACCCAATACTCAGCAAAAGGCTATTAGAGGAAGGGGCCCGGATATGGTGTAGAGAGGAGGAGGGGAAAGGTTCTTTATCTTCATTTCTCTTCTATCTCAGATTTTTTCTTAGGGCTGTAGCCTAGATTCATCCTGCTAACTTGAAATTCTACTTGTCTACAGACATCAGGGCTCAGTTGGAGCTAGGCTTGGGGCTGAGAATATGACTATGGGTTTGTCAGCCTTTACCAGAATTCCACTACATAAAATGTAGTTAACCTACGCCGCAGAGAAATTACTACACTTGCAATTGACTTTAGACTCGTTATCTCACCGTTTTCCCTCCCTACTCCTGCAACCCCTAATTGTGCCAAAGCGCACAATACCAAATCTCTGGAAGGGATAACAAACCTTGGCTTGCAATCCCCTTCCCTCGGGAGCGTGTTGCATAAGCAATTGTATCTACATTACCTATGTGGCTGTGAGGATCCCAGATTTCCGGAGTGATAAATTGGCAATCCCAAAAATTCATTCCCTGTCCCCCTTCTCCTCCTCTGTGCATCCATTCCTTTTTCTAGTTCCTGGATCTAAAGGAAGGATCCTTTTCTCTTCTGCACTATTCGTAATAATAATAATTGGTATTTTATTTCTGTTGCTTAAGGGTTTACAAGGTGGGTGGTCTGAATATCATTATTTCCATAACATAAATGAAGAAGCTAAGACAGGATAAATAATTTGCCCATAATAACACAATTAAATGTTGGAGCCAGGATTTACTCCTGATTCCAACGTCAGAATCCTTTCCTCTGTCACATCATGACGCTTGATAACAATCACTACCAAAACAATAGCTTATATTTATAGTGTTATGATGTTATAAAGCTTTTTCTTACAATAACCCTGTGAAGTAAGCAGCATAAATACTATTACTTTTCTTTTTTTTTTTTTTTACTGTTGGGGAAACTAAGTCTGAGGCATCCTCCTTTTTCTTTTATTGAAGAGTAGAGTTGCAGAGTGTGTAAGAATCCTCTTCTATCTTTCCTTCTCCCAAACCTACCACGGAGACACAGAAGAAATAATTGTGCTGTCCATGGCCTCTCACAGATTTTTTTTTATACTGTATTGCCTGTGTATTCTTTTTTTTTATTGTTTTAATTTAATCCAATAAAAGGCATGGATTTACATTAATCATCTCCATACTTTAGACTTTGAGAGTGGATAGAACACCCTGTAGGGGAGAGTGGGAAAGAACTGACCACAAATTAGGATTTTGACTAAGATCACTCTGGAAAACAATCTTAGTCCCATTTGCTCTTCCCTTTAAGTATATATGAGATTTACTTTGAGTCTGTCATTACACATTAAGCATTTCCAAATTTTGTCTTTTCCACATCCATACAGTAGTTATCTTATCGGCCTTCTTTCACACAATTTCCCTTCCAGTACTCTATGTTCCAGCTAAATAATTACTAGTTGTTCCTTCATCTCATCCATTCCTCTACTGCTTTGCTTTATCAGAACATATTGTCCTTCCTCATCTGCACCTGTTGAAATTCTTTTTTTTCCCTTTCAAGGCCTAGGCTCAGGATCACCTCCTCCAGGAAGCCTTCTCTGATCAACTCAGATTAATGATCTCTTCCTTCACATAATGTCCTTGATCTGTAAGAGTACTAGTATGTACTCCACTATTGCTTCTATATTTGTTCTTCCTTTATTATCAAAAAGGATGATACCATGGGTGATGTCTTAATTTGCCTGTGAATTGGATTTAAGAGGCAGAATTGAGCAAAGTTGTTAGCCTCATTCCCTCTTCCTGGGTCATCCAAGTCCAGTGTCAGGACAAAAGTCCAGATCCCTGGAAATGGCCTAGGAGGCAGTGAATGTCCATTGCATCTTCTATGTCTTACCAAGCTCCAAGCACTCTACAACACTCACTTCAGCCCCCTTCATGGCAATTGGAACAAAATATTCTTTTCTGCCCATTCCACTCCAATACATAGCAAATGTCAAAGAGAATGAACAGATAATTCACTAAGGGTAAATAGATAAATGCAAACTATTAATAACTATGCAATATCTCTCAAATTGACTAATAACCAGAATAATGCAAATCATAATAGACAAGATAGTGCTTTGCACTCACTAGAATTAAGCAATGAACATTCATTTTTTTTGTTCATATTTTATATCTGGCACTATGTTAATTGTTAGAAATACAGAGATAAAAATGAAATATTCCCTGCCCTCAAGGAGCAATATTCTAAATTCAGTATTGATGAGGCTTAGGGAAGGGAGGCACTCTAATACATTGTTAATGAGACTATAAACTGGTGAGAAGATTTTGGAGAGCAATTTGGCAATATACATCTAGATTCACAAAACTGATCATGCCTTTTGTTCAACTTATTTCATTGCCAGATTTTATATAGAGATAGATATATAGATAAGATAGAGATATAATAGATATAAATTGATTGATATACACTCAAATATATAGATACTACATATGTACATGTATATGCATGCATATATGTATATATACATATGTATATGTGTGTGTGTATCACTACATTTAGCTGTTCTATTTGTAACATTCCCAATCTAGAGGGAAAAAAAACTCAGTGCATCTAACAATTGAAGAATAATGATTAAATTATGGTATATTAAGATAATGAAATGTTATGATGTCTCACTTGCAAAATAAGAAATATAGAACATACAAGTGCAGGGAGATCATCTATACCAGAGCCTCTTAAACTTTCTCCCTTTTCACTTGAGAAATTTTTACATGACCTCAGGTATATTTATAAAATTGATATACAAATCAAACATTTACTGATAATAAATCATAATTTTGTGACCTACACATTCAGTTATAAGACCCCATATGGGGCTTTTACTAACAGCTTAAGAAGCTGGGATCTTTACGCTGGCATATTAATAGAAAGCCAGAAAATTTGCTGCTGGGAGGTATGCATGGTAATTTAAAAGTAAGGATACAAAGGTAGTTAGAACAGCCCTACTGGATTTTCCTCTGTTGTCTTTGCCTCCAGTTTTATTTGCATGGTCACTAAGAGAATTAACTCTAGAAGAATCAAACATACAATTGGCCTAAAATTTAAAAAAAATGATTTACTATAATTTCTTCTATGCATGCAAATGTGCTTTACATACAAATAATTAGAAATAGATATTATGGTTTTCCTTTTAAATTGAAATTTTTATGTAACTATATTATATTTGCCTTATAGGTTAAAAAAAATTCTGTACCAATTGATGAAGGTTTTTGCCTGAAAAATTGATGAAGTTTGGTCCTTTGAGGCATTTTTAAATTCCATCTTTAATGAGGCTGATGTTGGTAGAGGAAAGCAAAGATGTCCAGAGTTAAATCATTAGAATTAAAATTATATATACAGGATATTTCCAGTCCTGTATTTTAAGGTCAGAACAGGGCAGAGTTGGAAGGAATTTTTAAAAAAAGGGAGACAGAACCTAAAGTGATAGAAATTTAGAAAGGCCTAGACTAATAATATAGGACAAAACATTTGTTTTTCTTGGAAATACTAAATCTAAGTCTTCCTGCATTTGCCACTCAACCTCTCTTTAAATTTATACTAAAATCCCTGCAGCACTTTGTCTGACTCTCTTTTATCCTTGTCATTTCTACCTTGTAACATACTAACATATGTGTGTATATATGTATATTGTGTACATGCACGTGTATGTGTATTTATGTGTGTGTCTATAAGGACATATGCATATGTATATATACATACATGTATATGTTTATATATACATACATACATATATATATATATATATACACACATACACATATACATACATATGCCATAACTCTCCTGCCCCCATTATTCTATAGAATACTATGGTGATAGCATTTTTTAAATCTCTATATTACCAGTACAGAACATATTGTCCACAGTAGATATTTTAAAATATTCTCCCTCCAGTCCTTTCTCTTCAGTCTATTTATTGTACCTCAATGTATCCAGGACTGTGAGACTAGAGGGCCCAAAGTTATAGGCTTAATAATATAATGATATATGTCAAAGAGCCTCAAGTTCTGATTTCAAATTCTTGATGAATCCAGATACATACACATATACAACACACAGGCACACAAACACACACATGTCTTCTAATTCATATATATGTATATATATCTCATGTAATATAATGTATTATATATTCATATTTATATTAGGAATTAGAATACTTATGTGTTCTCTAAACATAATATATATCTGAGAAATGAGAAGACTTAGGTGTTTTTAATTTATATAATATTTTGTATTATATCATATATAGACAGAGGAAGAGAGAGAAAATGTTTCTCATTCCTAAGAGACATGAGAAAGAAGATATAGGGTTCAAGATGATCAGATCTAACAAACTACTTCACTAATGGGAAATAATCTATTCGAGTTCCAAATTCAGGCCCATCTTTTTTAGAATTTTTTTCCTTAAATCAAAGGTACAAAGAAAGATAAGTGATGAGTATAAATACTGAGGAAGAGCTCTGAACTCTGTTGGTCATAACACTACAGATGCTGTTACTGCTAATTCTGTGACTTAAAAACACTGAGAGCAAGAAAACTAGTATTAAGTTTACATGTAATGTTTGGTGTAATGGAAAGAGAACTGGATCTGGAAGCAGAAAACCTGAGTTCAAATCCTAGATTTACTATTTACTATTTATTGCTCTTGGTCAAATTACTTCACATCTCTTGACCTCAGTTTCCTCATCTGTAAAATGAGTAGGTGGTTTAGATCCATGGTGTCAAACTCAAATATAAACAGGATCACTAAACTGTGCATAAAAATTCTTTTGGTCTATTAACTTGGAATATTATATAGAAACATTATGTTCTATTGTATTTTTATTTATTTTATTACATATTTCTAAATTATATTTTAATTTGACTTGGGCCACATTCAGGAATGTTGTGGGCCATACTGGGACTTATTTGACACCTCTGAGCTAGATTCCTAAGGATCCTGTAATCTGATGATTCTCTTAGTTCTGGCATTTAAGACCCTACCTCCAACCTCCTTATATAGCCTTGTATTTTATAGCATTTATTACTCCTCTGAACATAGTATTTGTTGTTGTTCAGTTCAGTCATGCTCAATATGCCAGATTTTTATCCTTCACTGTCTCCTCAAGCCTGTCCAAGCACATGTTTATTGCTTCCATGATACTGTCTTGATTTCTTTCTCTACCATCCCCCTCTCCTTTTATTTTCAATTTTTCCCATTATTAGGGTATTTTCCATTAAGTCCTTTATTTTAATTATGGGACCAAAATATTTAAGCTGTAGCTCCAGTATTTGTCTACTGTCTCATGATTCAATGAATATTCTAAATCAATATCTTTATAAATTGATTGATTTGATTTTGCTGTCCAAAGGACTCTCAAAAGGTTTTTTTCTAGCACCACAATTTGAAAACATTGATTCTGTGGTGTTCAGCTTTCCTTATAGTCCAACTCTCACAGCTGTTACTGCTAGAAAAACCATAGCTTTGATTATATGAACTTTCCAATGAGACTACTTCCCATTCCTCATCATCATCTTTGCCAAGAGAAAGGAAATCTTTTCTTTTGTCTTTCCCTCTTGTTATGGTGACCAGCACAGTATCTTACATAATGCAAATGATTAATAAATTCTTATTGAATTGAATCCAATTGCCATTTGTCCTATAGATATATTCACTCATATTTTTCACCATATTTTCCCTCTTCACATCTCTAAATGTTGAAATGCCTTCCTTCTTTTAAAACCCATTTCAGAGGCCATCTCACCTAGAAAACCTTTCCTAACAGTATGAAGCAAAAATAATCTCTCACTTCTCAAATTTTCTATTCCAATCCATTGGGATCTATCCTTTTTCTCTATAACCCTCTACATGGTTCCATTATTATTTGTGAAGACATAATGCCTCTCCCTATCCCCCAAAAGACCTTAATTACCTTAAGAGAATTCTTCAAACTTTGTGTTGCCACCACAGGGCAGAGTCTTAAATATAATGTTTAGTAATACTAATAAATATTCCAGTACAAGTATGAAGAAAAATGTGAGCAAAGGCAGGGAAATGAAAAAGATCAATTCAAGACCATTCAATATAATCATGAACAAATGAATGGAACCTCACCCTCCACCCCCTTCCTTAGCTCCCCATCAGTACTTATGTATTAAGTCAATATTTCAAGTCCCAACATGTTTCATGGCCAGAAGAGTTAGGGAAATGTGCTAGAGTATAAAATCAAGAAACCATGAATTTAATTGCAAACAGCAATAGAAGAATTAAATGTAGTCTTAGAATATGCAATGTGAGAATGATGAAGGCAAAATAAAGGTTTGGAGTCTATCTGGAGCCTAGGAAAAATAGAACCAAATTACAAGAATCTATAAGTGCTCTCCAAAAGAGAAAGATATAATATACTCTTTAACACATTTAATATAAAATATAAAATTTTCAGCCTGATCTTTAAAACCCTTTATAATATGGCTCCCAATTATCTTTCTAGTTAAATGAATGAATACTTTCCCACCTTTTCTGTTCCAATTAAGATGGTTTTATTAGCTGTTGTTTTGTCCTTCAATCTTAAAGAGGATCATGACATCAGGGAGGTGATGCCATCATATGCAAGTGAATTAAGTGAGAGAGGGCTGTGCCTCACTTTCCTCTCCAGAGCCATCTGGGTCCAAAGGCCAGATATAGATCAAAAAGACTGGAGATGGCCCTACATGAAATGGGAGACCTTGCCCTTTTTAAGCTGAGGTCTTCAACAGGTCTGTTTGACTGAGTTCTCATCCATTCATCAGTTCTTAAGACTAAGTAACAATTGAGACTATATCTAGCCCACCCCCCAAATAAATCTAACTAAATAAAAAAATAAATCTGGGAGAGGAAGACCCTCAGGGTTTCTAGCCAAAGCAGAAATGACTGCTATTTACATTCAATCCTCTTCATCTATCTATTAGCCAGCTTGTCCCTATACATCACATATGCTCTCCAACCTTGTACCTTTGGCTGTATGGCCCTGTCTTCACCTCTGCCTCTAGACTTTCTTTTTGTTGTTATTGTTCAGGCTGTCTGACTCTTTGCCACCCATTGGGCCAAAGCCTGACAATGCTGTCCTGGGATTTCTTGGCAATGATATTGGAGGGGGTTGCCATTTCCTTCTCTAGTAGATTAAAGGAAACAGAGATTACACAGCTAGTTAAGTATCTGCAGTCAAATTTGAATTCAGGTCTTAACTGACCACATGCCCAGGACTCAATCCATTGAGCTACCTAGCTGCTTCATAGAATCTTTAACTTCTTTCAAATTGCAGTTTGGATACCACCTCTTAGTACCTAATTGTATTCTGTCACTCTGGCTGTATTAGGGTGTCGGATGGTGGAAGGAGGATAGGGAAGTGGGGATGCCCTAGTGATTTTTCTATAAAATCTGAAGGTCTGTCTAGGTTAAATGCAGAGACATTAGAAATGTAAAAAGGAGAAACTTTTGATTAAAAAAATAGACATTTCCTACTCTAGGAAAGGTATGAAACTTGAATACTTTAAATAAATGCACATGACATAGTGCTTCCAAGATCACAGATTGCTTCCTACTTTTGTTCCTTAGAAAATCATCTACACAAGATCCTTGAAGGAGTGTGGTAGGTGAAAAAGACCTAAAAAATAATTACTGTAATGAAATTGTAGTGGCTCTTGCGGGGGGGGGGGGAGGCTTTTGAGAAACTTTGAGAAACACATTGCAACAAAAAGGGTTTTAATAAATAATGATGGAAAGGGCAAGTTCTCTAGTGGAACATACAATTAGCCAAGATACAGGAAATACCTCAAGAGTTTAGGGCATGCTCTTAGCAGTTAGGCTAAATCCTAAAAGGGATTTAGCATCGTAAGAGAGTTAGTCAGCTATAAGAATGCTAGAGACATCATAATGCATGGTGGGAAGGGGTTGAAAGGAGAGACACTATGAAGCATAGTGGGGAGGATCAGAGGAGAGACAGCATGTTTGTGGCATGGGGGTAAGGTGAAGGGAAAGACAGCAAAAGGAAGAGTGCAGTGGTGGACTGACCAAAGGGGTTCAGCAAAGATGATATGGGGATTTTAGAGAAGAAATTTGACCTCAGGGACATGACTGGATTTCTTGCACAGAAAGGTGGGGCTACCCATAATCTCCATAGAAGGTGGACTTCAGGGATTTAAAATAATTTGGATTTCTTGGCTGGACACAGCAAAATGTTAAACTGATCCCCATCAGCACTCTTCCCTGTTTGCTTCAGAACAATATTTCAGTCTTTCTCTGCCAACTGCAACCAACCATCCAGCACTTCATCAAAGTGATACAGTGGATAGATCACTGGAGCTAGAGAGTCCTGAATTCAAACCCAGTTTCAGACACTTATCAGCAGTTGATACTGGACAAATAATTTTACCTTTGTCAGCCTCAGTTTCCTCATCCTGAAGATGATAATAATTTCTACCCAAGAGTTATTGTGAGAATGCAATAAAACATTTATAAAGTGTTTTGCAAACCCTAAAGAACTATGTAATTCTCCTCTTCCTTTTTCTTCCTATTCTTTCCTTTTCTCTTCTTTCCCTTCCTCTTCTTTTTCACCTTCTCCTTCTTTTTCTTCCTTTTTTTTTCTTCCATGGTAATATTCCAATATAACATCTTTGAGTCAAAAATCAAGCTCAGAAATCAAGTAAGGAAAAAAGTTACAAATATTCATCAAAAAGTGAGCCCAGTAGATCAGCTGATTGACCTAGCAGAAATATTACACCCAATTGCTCATTAACTGTCCAGTGGCAGGGAGGCCTTCTTGACTTCATTTGTCTTTGTCTAGTAGCAAAATAACTTTCTTAGTTTCAATTGACACCAGTTGCCCAGGTCAATCTATAAGCAGCAAAGCCTAGCCAGGAGCAAGCACATCCATTAAGTGACTTCTTCCCATCTACCCTGAGAGCAGAGCTACTTGTAGGGAACTCCGTGAGGACTCTCTGGAGAGAGAAAAAGCACTGAAGGCCTGTAATTTGCCTTAGCCAGATATATCTCATTACCATTATATTTTAAATTTATGCTTATTCTTTCCCCTTTTTGGACTCCCAGTATATTTGTGGAAAAGTGTATCCCTAGTGTTATTGGGGGAAATGATTTATAACTAATGCTCTTGCTATTTCATTTGAGAAAATGTCTTTGCTAAAGAACTAAATTAATCTACTGACTAATCAAGAGGAAGGACAGTAGTTGGGACTTATTAGCTAATGTTTTCTTTTTCTTTTTTTTTTTTGCTGAGGCAATTGAGGTTAAGTGACTTGCCCAGGGTCTCACAGCTAGAACTCTTAAAGTAGTAAGCCCTCTGGGGATCTATCTAACTAGTCTCTTATGGTGGAAGTTTGAATGTTAGATGTATTTAGTTGTATGAAAATTGCATCCCTTCCTTCCCCATCCTGCTAACTAACCCATAAGTATTTTTAGGCCAAGGATGGATCTCTCTCTTTCTCACTCTGTGTGTGTGTGTGTTAATCTTTGTCTTTGAACACCTAGTTCAGTGCCATGTTCATACTAGGTGATTTTTGGATTATATCTCAAACATATTCCCACTTATCTTTACTGATTTCCTACACTTTTTTTTTTTTTTTTTTTTTGCTTTTTGCTGAGGCAATTGGGGTTAAGTGACTTGCCCAGGGTCACACAGCTAGGAAGTATCTGAGATCAAATTTGAACTCAGGTCCTCCTGACTTCAGGGCTGGTGCTCTATCCACTGTGCCACCTAGCGGCCCTATCCTACACTTACTTTTAAGTCTAACTTAAATATCATTTGCTCTATGAAAGTCAAATAAACAAGCTATTATTATTAAGTACCTACTATATGTGAGGCGCTATACTAAGTAGTGAGGAAACAAGGAAAGGCAAAAATCATTCCCTGCCCTCAAAGATCTCACAGTTTAAATAAGGGAGAAAACATGGAAACAATAATGTACCATCAGAATGTATACAGAATAAATTAGAAATCATCTGAAAAGAAAGGCACTAAAATTTCAGTGATTCCTGTTCAAAAAATCAATTTTGTTGGTTAAAAAAACAATGCAAAATACCTTTTCCTCTTAGAATTCACATAGTGGGTAGAAGTTGCAAGGCAGGTAAAGCTCGGAACCTAGAGTGAGTAAGTACAGAATTCAAATCCATCATTAGACACATGTTAGCTATGTGACTTTGATTAAATCATTTAATCTCTATCTACCTCAGTTATCTCAACCATAAAATGGGAATAATAATATTTCTATCCCATAACTATTGTGAGGATCAAATGAAATATTTGTAAAGTGCTTAGCACAATTCTTGAAAACTTAGTAGGCACTTAAATGCTTGTTCTTGTTTTCTTCTTTCCTATACTCCAGTCTGAGAGCTGGGGGGGGGGGGACAAACAGATGGAAGTCTATGTGTATGAGCTGGCTTTTAGTAAAAATTGTTATTCTGCAGATCTTAATTTCCTCTGCCTTCAAATATTACAAATGTATACAGGATTTATACATACTTTAAGAAGATAATAATATGATAATAACTTTAAGAAATGTATATCTATGGTAATTACTTTTTTACTGAGAAATATTTTGAGCTATCTAGAAAGTTCTCTCTCTATGAAAACCAACTCCCACTAATATCAAAAAGTATTCATTGAAAAAGAAAAAAAGAAAAAGAGCATGATTCGCCTGGGGCATAAACACAATCCCAAATGAGTGCAAACTTAATTATGTCAGCATTTGAAAATTCTGGAAAGGGGATAAAAGTTATAAAAATGGGAATCTGAAAATATATTTTAAGAAAAAGGCAGATTTTAAACCTATTTTTTTGTTTTTTTGTTTGTTTGTTTGTTTGTTTTTTGACAAATTACATTCCGTGTTAGCAGATGAAAACTGGTTTCATTGGAGTTTAGATACTAATGTAATACTAGAAAAGAGTGAAAGTCCTCCAAACTTTAAACTTCACAAGGTCAGGAGCCACCTTGTCTAACATTGTATAACACTGTGCACTGTGCCAGGCACTGTGCTAAATATTATACAGTCATTATTTCATTTGATTCACAAAACAATCTTATAAGGTAGATAGTTATAAACATATTTATCTGTTATCTATTGCTTATTATCTCTGCTCACTTATCTGAGTTGTTTTTATTAAGTTGTTTGTGAATTGACTTTTATTTTCATAGATTTTATTTATTCCTTTATATATTTGAGAAATGAAACCTTTGTCAGAAAAACTTGCTATAAAATGTTCCCCCACCACTAACATGACTTTGCTTCTTTCCTTCTAATCTTTGTTGCATGAGTTTTGTTTGTGCAAAATTTCAAAAATTAGATGTAACCAAAATTACCCATTTTACATCCCATAATGCTCTTTAGCTCTTGTTTTGTCATGAATTCTTCCCTTCTCAACTTTGTCCAATAAAATATCCTCTTCTCAGCTACTTTGCTTATATTATGTCCTTTTATCTCCAAATTGTGTACACATTTTGACTTATTATTGATTAACCTGTGATCTTATTAGAAACACTTTTAGCTTATCCTCATTACAGATAATGCTTTCTAATGGTTTTAGATAGATATCACTTATCATTTTAAGGAAAGTTTGTTCCTATGCTTTTTAGTATTTTTAATAGGAGTGAGTATTACATTTTGTCAAAAAGCTTTGTAATGCATCTTTTGTGATAATTATGTGATTTTTGTTGGTTTTGTCATTGATCTGGTCAATTATGCCAATAGTTTTCCTAATACTAAACCAGCTGTGCATTTTTGGCATAAATCCCACCTCATTACAATTGTATGATCGTTGTGATATATTAGACTAACCTGGATTGTATCTGTGTTGTAAGCTTGTGTGTATTTTATTCAAAATCAAAAATTTCAATTATTTATTTATTTTTTTGCATCAGTATGTATCAATATTTGCAATTGGTCTACAAATTTCTTTCTTTATTTTTGCTCTTTGGGATTTAACTATCAGCACCACATTTATAATAATAAAAGGAATTTGGAAGGCTCCTTCTTTGCCTATTTCCCCAAATGGATTATATAATATTAAAATTAATTGTTCTTTAAAAGTTTAGTAAGATTTACTTATGAGTCAATTCAGTCTGGAAGATTTTTTCTTAGAGAACTTATTGATAGCTTGTTCAATTACTTTTCCTAAGACAGAAAGAGATAAGTATTCAATTTCTTGTTTTGTTAATCTATTCAATTTACGTTTTTTGTAAATATTTATCAATTTTACTTGGCTTTGTCATATTTATTGGTATGTAATTGGAAAAATAGTTCTTAAATGATTGCTTTAATTTACTCTCATTAATCCACCCTTTTCATTTTTGATTTGATAATTTGGTTGTATTTGTTTTTTAAAAGAAATAAATTAACCATAGATTATCTATTGCTTTTTCTTCATAAAACCTGCTTCTAGTTTTATTTATTAGTTCAATAGGTTTCTTACTTTGAACTTTATTGATCTTTTCTTTGAGTTTCAGGATTTCCAATTTGGTGTTTAATTGGGGATTTTTAGTGTGTCCTTTTTCTGACTTCTTTTTTATTTGCATGCCTAGTTCATTGACTTACTTTTTCTATATTTATGTAAGTATTTGGAGATAATAAAAATTTCCCTAGATACTAATTTGGTTATATCACATAAATTTTGGTATGTTATCACATTGTTATCATTTGATTTAATAAAATTATTTTTTCTAAGATTTGTTCTTTCACCTATCCATTTTTTAGGATTAGATTGTTTAGTTTACAATTAATTTTTAACTCATGTTTCTATGGCCTTTTATTGACTATGATTTTTATTTTGGAAATATGCTCTGAAGAGGATGCATTTAATATTTCTGGCTTTCTACATTTGATTGTGAGATTGTTTTGTCTTAAAACAGGACATATTTAATTTTTGTGAATCATATTCAATTTTTTATGAAGATTCCTTTATAGCTGAGAAAAAGGTATACCCCTTTCTATTCCATTCAGTTTTCTCCAAAGGTTTATCATATCTAACTTTTCTAAAATTCTATTAATTACCTTAACTTATTTCTTGTTTATTTTATGATTAAATTGATCTAGTTCTGAGAGGGGAAAGTTGAGGTCACCAGGTGGTATACTTTTACTCTCTATTTCTTTTAACTTTTCCTCTAAAGATATAGATGCTTCATAGTCTGTGGTATCTTTTAGCAAAATACAGTTCCCAGCTTATCTCTTTTTAATTATATTTATTTTTGCTTTTGCCATGCCCGAGGTAATGATTGCTATCCCTGCTAATACATACATACATATATATATATGCATATATATATATATCAACCAAGGCATATTAGATTCTACTCTTGCTCTTTATTTTTTTAACTGAAAACAGTAATTATATTGCAGGTCTAGAATACAAGAAACAATAATCCACACTAAAAACAAGAAAATTATGAACTACATTTCTGCCACTCTTCTAGATTTCAGAAGGTACTACACAGTATAAAGAAATGATCAATTTGCATATTTTTGAGTTGGCTAAAAAGAATAAAGAGTTTCCACAGAAAGTTAAACTCTTTTTTTTTTTTTTTTAAAGAAGGACTAGTCCTCATATGAACATGTAGAAACTTTGGAGGAACACTGGGATTTGTAGCACAGGGAATCAATTCATATTTCCTGCAGTCTTTGGAGAAGGCAGAATCTCTCACAGACAATAATTTTCTTGGTCTTGATGGGGAATGAATATAACTGACTAAAGTTTAAAAAAAATTTTAAAAAATGTCCAGCCTCTTATTTTTACTCTCTATGTGTATCTCTTTCAATTGTGCTATTTGGAAACAGCATATTGTTGGATTCTGGTTTTTAATGCATTCTCTTATCTACTTTCAATTTATGGGTGAGCTTATCCCATTCACATTCACAGTTCTTATTATTGATTATGTATTTCTCTCCATTCTATTTTCACCTTTGTTTCACTTTCCTCATTCCCCCTTTCCCTCTCCTTCCCCCCTTTCTCTCTTCCTGTTCCTCTCCAAAAGTCAGTTTTATTTCTGAACACTACCTCCCTTAATCCATCCTCCCTTTCAGTCAACCCTCTTTTATTTCTCTTTTCCCCTTTCCCTTTCTACTACCCTGTAGGGTAAGATAAATTTCTATACCCAAATGAATGCTCATGTTATTCCTTTGTTGAAAATAAGGTTCAAGTGATGCTAACCAGCCCTCTCTCTTTCCCTCCATTGTAAAAGATCTTTCTTTTGTGCCTCTTTTATGTGAGATAATTTCCTCTGTTTTTCTTTTCTCTTCCCTAATTTTTTTTAAATCACCCTCTCTTAGTCAACTTAAATCCATGCCCTCTGTCCAAACTACCCTAATAACTATAAAATTCTTAGGAGTTATAATTATCAACTTCCCTTTTATAGGAATGCAAACATTTTAACCTTATTGTTTCCCTTATGATTTCTCTTTCATGCTGACCTTTTTATACCTTTTCTGAATCTTTGTTTGAAAATCATATTTTCTATTCATTGCTAGCTTTTTTTATTAGGAATGCTCAAAAGCCCTTCATTTCATTAAATATCAATCTCCCCTCTCCCCCAAAAATATTTTATTCAGTTTTGTTGGGTAACTGATTCTTGGTTGTAATCCTAGCTCCTTTGTCCTCTGGAGTATGTGGAGTCCTCTGATCCCATTACTGATTGTAGACTGAAAACTCTGCTTTTGGTTGTTACCACTGTTAATTCAATGGCTCCCTGATTTCCTCAGGCTGGGTCTTTACTGGGATCCCTTGTACTGGACCCTGCTCTACTTTCATCCAGGTATGACAGATCTTTCCTGATGACTTTCTAAGTTGTCTTTGGCTGGAAAATTATTTCACCCCTTCCTTTTGTGGGTTTTACTATTCCAGGAATTTTTTATGGAATTTTTAGAGATGTTTGGAAGGGTTTTCAGGAGAGCTCAGGTCAGTCTCTGTTTTTCTCCATTATCTTAGCTCTGTCCCCAAGCCAAATAATTTTGAAAGAATTAAGATCTCTAATTAACGAAATAATCAACCATGATTTTTTAGTGCTGATTTTTCTTTTTTAAAAAGAACATTGCCCACTTGATGGAGATACAGAGTAAGAAATACAGTTTTGAAACTTGTCTAATATAGGAATTGGTTTCACTTAACTGTAATTATGTGTATGGGAATTTTACAATTATTTGTTTTTCTTTTTAATAAAAGGAGGGCAGATGAGAAAAAATGTGTTCAATTATGTAAAACAAAATAATGTGTCTCCAAAAATGTTTTTAAGCAGGGAAGAAATATAGTTCTAATTGTATATTGCAGGGATTTTTTTTCACTTGAAATTTCTTCATGCCATGAAAATAACACTAGGAATTTATTTTTCATTTTTGGAATTTTCCCAAGATTTTTTTTCTTTTATTGAAAAGTCAAACAATTCTGAAAAAGTTTTTCAACCCAATATGAAATTTTCCTTCACATCATTTTAAAAAGAAAATGCAAAAATATATAATACTTTTTTGATACCTTAAAGATTGTAATTTTTTCTAGGTTTTCTTGCAGGTACTCTTCAAATGTTAATAGAAAATCTTCACTATTTGCTACAGGAAAAAAATGTGGGCAGCCATTTAATGATAGTTGTTATATCTGATTTAAAAAGAAACAAAGAGTGTAACTGAATTTTAAAATTCACATTTTCCTTGTATGGAAAGGTTACTTAGCCCACTATGTGAAAAAAAAAGAGTGAATCTTTACAAAGGTTCTTGTACTTTTTCTGTGTCAGTCTAGTGAAGCCTATGGACTCCTCAGAAAAATATTTTTAAATGCATAAAATAAAATGCACAGAATTACAAAAGAAAACAAAGGTTAGTGGAAATAAAGATCCAATTTATTTCCCACCCAAGTGTATAGACCATCTGAAATTCTTGTCATCTCTTGTGGTCTGTGGACCACAGGTTAAGAACACCTGCTATAGAATCATTAGGATATGATTATAAAAGCCTTGGCAAGAGGTTGTCGAGAGTCTGAAACAGGAGTGGACCCATGTGAATGGTGAGGTAGCAAAGCATGGGGAAGGCATCACTGCAACTACAAAAACGGCATTAATATTGATTGAATGATTTACTTAGTTTTTTAAGATTTGGGGAAGCTGACTGCTTCTATTCCTATTATTGGATTACCATTCCGATGCAGACATTTTACTTGGTACTCGTCCTATTTCTGTAGGAGGATTCAATAAAATATAGCTGTCTTTACTTGTATTAAAAGTTCAGTTCCCAGATTTGGCTGGTCAGTTTTAGCCAGGAGTTTTCAAGTATTCCCTGATCACCAGAATACTGAAGTATAACATTGAATTTTGCTTTCTAAATTCAATAAACTCCCCAGAGTAGCATTTAATACAACAGTATAGAGAAATTGGACTGACAATTAGATGTGATTCAGGCATTGCAAGTTTTCATCTATATAACATTTAGTTTTCTGGTAATGTGCCAGGTGAAATCAGAAAATGTAGCTCTCATTTTTTCTCCTAAGGCAAGAAAGAATTATTTGGCTATCTTAGTGACAGAAGGCTATAAGTACTGTAAAGAATGTGTTGGGAAAATGTACTAATTAGAACTAACTTAGGGATACCCAATAAGAAGATCAAGTTCTAAAAGTAAATCTGGAATATTTGCCAGAATGGCATAGTAGAAAGTTTCCTGGACTTGGAGGTAAAAGGCCTGATTAACAGGGTTGATTTTGTTGTCATTGATGGGTAACCATTGACAAACCTCTTTATCTCTCTGATCTTCATTTTCCTCCTCAGTAAAATAGGAAAATAGTTTTAAAACTAAAAGAGATTTTTAGATGTGATCTATTCAATCCCATTTTATATATGAGGAAATCCAGACCAAGGGAGGTAAGTCACATTGCTGCATGAATATGTTCAGCTGATGCAAATTCCCCATCTGATTTATAAAGGATGGAGAATGTCAACTTTGGTAATTATTTCCAGTCTGCTTAACATTTGGTGGATAACACTGACTGATTATATTTGCAAAACTATAAAGGTGCTAGCAAGCAGGAAAAGGTAGAAGCTCCATCATTCTCTATGATTTTTCTTTCTTGGAGATAGTGATTTTTTTGGCAATGTCCTGGGAGGGAGAATGATAGTAAGTGAAAAGGGCTTGGGACTTAAGGACAACTTATGGCCTTGTGAAATAGGCCTCAGTCCTTTGTCTTTGCTTTTGTTTTGTTTGTTTATGTTAGGTAAAGGGATTTGGGGCTCAAATATTGTGAGTTTTAAAAGATCAGGAAAATAAGCCTCCAGGAGATCCAGCTCTCAGAATTCAAGAATCAGAGCATGGAAGTCAGATTAGTATTGATATCTAAAAGAGCATAAGGTAAACTTCAAAACCCACCTTAGTAATCATTGGATTGAGACCAGGACTCATCCAATACTTATGTAAAAGCTCAATGTGGACTTGTTGGAACAAATATTATGTAGGAACTTTTAAGAGTGGGTCATCTGGTCTCAAAGACAGAAAAAGATTTAGGGGAGATGGTATTACCAAGATGTTTGATTAAATATTTGTACTTTAGTTTTTGCTGTATCAAGAAACTAAATATATATTATATAAAAACTAATTGATGCTAATGGTTAAATGGAACTGGAACACAAGTTACTGTTGCTTAGTAGAGTAAATGCAACTAGTAGGGGCTCGAGCTCATAGAAAAGACAGTCCAGAGTAGCTCTGATACCCCAAAGGGAAGGTATAGCTTTAATTCTGGGATAACGAGCTAGAGTGCACAATTTCTGTATGATGATTAGTGGTAGCAGTAATTGTTGGTATTATAGTAGTTGGGGTGAGAATAAAGATAACCACTTTTTGGGTGTTGATTATACATGATCATGACTCAGAAGAAAGCTCCTTGACCAATCTCTTCCATGTGGTGAATTTGTTATATATAGACATACTTATTTATTCTATAATGCCAGACTGCATTACACTAATAATATTCAGCAGTCATATAGGAAGAATTTTTTATTCCAACTGATTGCCTACTCCACCATTTAACCTTCTATCTAGAATTTTAGCATTTTAGAGTTCTAGCTAATCTTTGAGAACTTCTAGATTTATAGATGAGAGAACTGAGTGTCAGAGATTGTGATTTACTTAAGGTTACAAAAAGACTTATTAGGAGAAACAGGATTAAAACCCAGGTCTTTTCATCTTTTAGTTCAATGTTCTTTCATCTATGTTTTGTTATCATAATTTCATCACTATTAGTAACACATAATACATGCATACTGCAACCCTTTTATAGTAGATCCTCTCTGATCTATCTGATCAATCACCTTGTTGTCAACCACGGTATGAGTCTCTCTAAACTTAGCTAGGTTAGTCTTCCAGTGACCTAGAAGCCCTTGCTAGGCTTATTCTTAAAGGTTTTATAACTTAGTTGTATTTTCCAGAGCTTTTGCTCTACTGTCAGCTTTTGTAGGCACACAGGGAACCTCTGTGTCAAAATGAGCAGCAAAGAGGGAGTGGCATTTCAGAAGAATTTTTTTCTCATTTATCTATGCAAAATATCCTTGATGACCTTTAGAGATGCTAGGCACAATTGAATGACTAATGCAATTATTTCTTAAACAGTATTTTTGCTTCAAAAATTTATCATCTGTAGCTTGTAACATCAAAGTCAGCTCATCTTATCCTTTATCACTTGCCATCTCCATTATTTTTGTTTCTTGGTAGACAGCTGTTTGGAATTTAGAATGAAAGAAGAATTTGTCTTTTAAACAAACCTTGGGCTTGAGGAATGTAACTATAGAGGGCAAGTTTTGTATAAGATTATATTTTCATGAGACTGAATGAATGATATTTAGAACAAAAGGAAGATGAAAAAAGCCCCATACATATGCATTATTCAAATGACCATCCATCAAGAATTTGTTGAATCTGACCTAATCCATTTGAAATTCTCCCAGCTTGTCTTTGTGGATGGTTTCTAATTAATAATTTAAGAAAAGTTGATACTTAGATGCCTCAGTTAAAGATGAGAGTTTTTCTTTTGACCCTTACCATTATATTGCTTTGAAGAAAATGAAGCTCATTCAAAGATACCTCTCTTAAAAAAATAGTTCTTCAAGCTATTTGGGTCACCAAGCCCATGAACATTTTCTAATCTAGAACTCTAGCTTCTACTCTCTATTCATTTCCCATCCATGGAATGTTTTTATTTATTTATTTATTTATTGTTTTTCTTTTTGTTTTTAATACTAAGATTCAGTCTGTGATCATTTACTTCTATTTATTTCACTACTACATATTTGGCTATTACTAGTGGCAAAGTTTGAGCTAAGTCCTTAGATAATCAGGAGTAGCTATAACTCACTAGCTGAGTCTTTATATCTTTCATATTTTTATGTAATCATATTCTCTATTATCTATCTAAGGGTGAAAGAAGAGAAAATTAAGAGATTGGATGTTTGCTGTTAGTTAGAATGCAGCACAAATAGGATATGGGATGTTGATGATGTTAGATTTTCAGAATAGAATTACTTGTATGAATCCTAATTGTTTCCCCTAGTTTTAGTTTGCACAACTAGTTTATTTTCTATCAAGGAGGATCTTGAAGTCTAAGTAGACCTAGTCTCCCCAGTTTTTGCTAGAAATTTTTTGGAAAATTTGGCTAGAGTCCCCATTTTGGGGACACAACACAGACTCAAAGTCAGGGAACAAACAAAGATTATTAGGAATTTTCTAGACAAAGTTTGGAACAAAATACCTAAAAGTAGCATCTATGAGGGTATCTAGCCATAACTGTTCCAGGCATAGATGCTTTTCATATGTGTACACTGATCACATGAATTCCTAGTGTATTCCTCTTGATGCATATTCCCCAGTGTGCACATTCCCTACCTGAATATCTCTGGTCACATGTATTTCCTATATGTATGTGTACCTTTACTTAATAGTGTTGAGAATATGTAACCCATGTATAGATAGGAGGATCTTTCTCATCCCTTTATTTTCTTTTTTGCTTTTTGCTGAGGCAGTTGAAGTTCAGTGACTTGCCCAGGGTCACACAGCTAGGGAATGTTAAGTGTCTGAGACCACATTTGAGCTCAGGTCCTCCTGAGTTCAGACCTCCCTTTATTTTCTATGTTCTTTGATGCAATACCTTTTCTTCTACATTAATGTTTCCTCTGTCTGGAAGGCAAAAGTGAATGCATCAATGGAGGATCATTAACTATGTTTTTTTTTTTTTTATTAAAGCTTTTTATTTGCAAAACATATGTATGGGTAGTTCTTCAACATTGACCCTTACAAAGCTTTCTGTTACAAATTTTTCCCCCAGTCCCCTCCCCTCCCCTAGATGGCAGGAAGTCCACTACATGTTAATTATGTTAAAATTCTTGACAAGTCAGGGCAGCTAGGTGGCGCAGTGGTTAGAGCACCAGCCCTGAAGTCAGGAGGACCTGAGTTCAAATCTGATCTCAGACACTTCCTAGCTGTGTCACCCTGGGCAAGTCACTTAACCCCAATTGCCTCAGCAAAAAGCAAAAAAAAAAAAATTCTTGACAAGTCGAATATATATATACATATTTACATACTTATCTTGCTGTGCAAGAAAAATCGTATCTACAAGAAAAAAAAATCAGAGAAAGGAAACACAATGCAAGCAAACATCGATAAACAGGATGAAAATATTTTGTTGTGGTCCACATCTCATATCCCTCTCTCTGGGTGTATATGGCTTTCTTTACTGAACAATTGGAATTGGTTTGAAACATTTCATTGTTGAAGAGAGCCATGTCCATCAGAATTGATCATCATATAGTATTGTCGTTGCTGTGTATAATGATCTCCTGGTTCTGCTCATTTCACTTAGCATATTCATGCAAGTCTCTGCAGGCCTCTCTGAAATCATCCTGCTGGTCGTTTCTTACAGAACAATAATATTCCATAACATTAATATACCATAATTTATTCAACCACTCTCCAATTGATGGGCATCCATTCAGTTTCCAGTTTCTAGCCACTACAAAACGGTCTACCACAAACATTCTTGCACATGTGGGGCCTTTTCCTTCCTTTAAGATCTCTTTGGGATATAAGCCCAATAGAAAGACTGCTGGGTTAAAGGGTATGCACAGTTTGATAACTTTTTGAGCATAGTTCCACATTGCTCTCCAGAATGGTTGGATCCATTCACAGTTCCACCAACAATGTATCAGTGTCCTAGTTTTCCCACATCCCCTCCAACATTTGTCATTATCTTTTCCTGTCATTTTAGCCAATCTGACAGATGTGTAGTGGTACCTCAGAGTTGTCTTAATTTGCATTTCTTGATCAATAGTGATTGGGAGCACCTTTTCATATGACTAGAAATGGTTTTAATTTCATCATCTGAAAATTGTCTGTTCATATCCTTTGACCATTTATCTATTGGAGAGTGGCCTGAATTCTTATAAATATGAGACAATTCTCTATATATTTTAGAAATGAGGCCTTTATTAGAACCCTTAAATGTAAAGATGATTTCCCAATTTCTTGCTTCCCTCCTAATCTTGTCTGCATTAGTTTTGTTTGTACAAAAACTTTTTAACTTAATATAGTCAAAATTATCTATCTGGTGTTCAATTAAGAGTTCCAATTCTTCTTTGGACATAAATTTAATCCATCTCCACAGGTCTGAGAGGTAAAGTATCCTATGTTCCTCTAATTTGTTTATAATATCACTCTTTATTTCTAAATGATGAACCCATTTAGATCTTATCTTGGTATGTGGTGTTAGGTGTGGGTCAAGTCCTAATTTCTTCCACATTAGTTTCCAAATTTTCCAGAAGTTTTTGTCGAATAGTGAGTTCTTATCCCAGAAGCTGGGGTCTTGGGGTTTATCAAACACTAAATTTCTATAGTTATTGCCTAGTTTTCCTGTGATCCTATCCTATGCCACTGATCGACTACTCCATTTCTTAGCCAGTACCAAATGATTTTGATGACCACTGCTTTATAATATAGTTTTAGATCTGGTACAGCAAGGTCACCTTCATCAGCCTTTTTTTTTCATTAATTCCCTTGAAATTCTTGACCTTTTGTTCTTCCAAATAAACTTTGCTACTATTTTTTCTAGATTTGTAAAATAATTTCTTGGGAGTTTGATTGGGATGGCACTAAAGAAGTAAATTAGTTTGTGTAGTATTGTCATTTTTATTATATTCACTCGGCCTACCCATGAGAACTTAATGCTTTTCCAATTGACTGTGTGTGACTTTATTTGTGTGGAAAGTATTATGCAGTTTAGTTGGTATAGTTCCTGACTTTTCCATGGCAGATAGATTCCCAAATATTTTATACTATCAACAGTTATTTTGAATGAAATTTCTTTTTGTATCTCTTGCTGCTGAATTTTGTTGGCAATATATAAAAATGCTGATGATTTATGTGGATTTATTTTGTATCCTGCAACTTTGCTAAAGTTGTGAATTGTTTCTAGTAGTTTTTTTAGTTGAATCTCTAGGTTTTTCTAAGTATACCATCATGTCATCTGCAAAGAGTGATAATTTGGTTTCTTCATTACCTACTCTGATTCCTTTTATCTCTTTTTCTTCTCTTATTGCCAAAGCTAACATTTCTAATACAATATTAAATAGTAATGGTGACAGTGGGCAGCCTTGTTTCACTCCTGATCTTATTGGGAATGGTTTGAGTTTGTCTCCATTACATATGATGCTTGCTGGTGGTTTTAAATAGATGCTACTTATCATTTTAAGGAAAAGCCCATTTATTCCTATACTCTCTAGTGTTTTTAATAGGAAAGGGTGTTGGATTTTATCAAATGCTTTTTCTGCATCTATTGAGATAATCATATGGTTTTTGTTAATTTGGTTATTAATATAATTAATTATGCTGATAGTTTTCCTAATATTGAACCAGCCCTGCATCCCTGGTATAAATCCTACTTGGTCATAGTGTACTATCCTGGGGATGACTTTCTGTAATCTCATTGCTAATATCTTATTTAAAATTTTTGCATCAATATTCATTAGGGAAATTGGTCTATAGTTTTCCTTCTCTGTTTTCACCCTACCTGGTTTAGCAATCAGCACCATATCTGTATCATAGAAGGAATTTCATAGTATACCTTCTTTCCCAATTTTTTCAAATAGTTTATGTAGTATTGAAATTAATTGTTGTTTGAATGTTTAGTAAAATTCACATGTAAATCCATCTGGCCCTGGAGATTTTTTCTTAGGGAGTTGATTAATAGCTTGTTCTATTTCTTTTTCTAAAATGGGTCTATTTAAATAATTTATTTCCTCTTCTGTTAATCTGGGCAATCTATAATTTTGTTGATATTCCTCCATTTCATTTAGATTATCAAATTTACTGGCATAAAGTTGGGCAAAGTTCATTAGCTATGGTTTTAAGTGGATTCCAACTAACAGCATGCCTACATATTGTTGGGGGGGGAGGGTTAGGTTATTTTTTAAGTAAACAAGAATCGAACATCTCAAAAGAAAAAGTAACTTTTCCTTTATCTAAACTATAAAATTTCCTTTGGGCTAACTACTTAACATGCTACCCAAGAAGACATGTAAGTAAACAGGTACGAAAAGAATTCTAGAGTATCTTCAGGCAGAATTTCCTCAGTTTTCAGAGTTGACGTGAAGTTCATACTAGTAGAAAGAACCTTGAGTTTGGAGTCTAAAGATTAATAATAGTGGTCTGTGGTATAGTGAAAACTTGGAAACAAATTTGAGACATGCGTTGGAGAAGGGCTGAACAAATTTCAATATTGAACAAAGTACAATATGGCAATGGATCATTTATACTACCAAGAGAAAATAAGGCTATGAAGAATTTCAGAGAAATTTAGGAAGATTTATATGTAATGATGCAGCATGAGATAAGAAAAACAGGAAGACAATATTCACAATTATAAGGCAAACTGAAAACAATAAAATGAAACAATGATATAACCGTTATATTGATTAAGCTTTGAGAATAGTGAACAAAATATACCATATTTCCTTCACTGCAGAGGTGAGAAATTATAGGTATGGAATATATTATCCTATATAGTCTATATGTTGAATGGTTGTGCTGAACTACTATTTTCTTTTTCCTTTAAAACTTTAGGGGGAAAGAAAGGACATATTCACTTTTATATTTTTCAACATTCATTTTTAAAATGTTCAGGTCCAATTTCTCTTCCTTCCTTCAGACCCTCTTCCATCCATTAAGACTAGCAATGATACTTATACGTGTGAGGTTATGCAAAGAATTTTCATATTAGCCATGTTTTTTAAGGCAAGAAAAAATGAAAAAAATGCTTATCTTCACCCAGAGTTTATCAGATCTCTCTCTGTAAGTGAAAAAAATTTCATGATAAATGTTTTATATTGTCATGGATCTTTGCATTAATCAAGATAGCTAAGTCTTTTGCAGTTGAGTATTTTTACAATATGGCTACTAATTGTATACAATATCCTCCTAGTTCTGCTCACTTCACTTTCTATCATATCACATAAGCCTAGGTCTTCTGAAATCATTGAAGAAGGTTATATTTTTAAAAATTGATGTACTGTAATAATAAAAGGCATCCGTTAAAATTTAAAAAAATAAAATGAATGCTAGCTTAAATGAAGAGAATAGAGAGAAAAGCTAGAGAACATAGGGAATTTAGCTCACAACAGAATGAATACAGTATTCAAAAAGAGTGGTAAGGGACATAAGGAGACCTTGTAAAAGTCTGATTTTCATCTCTTCTTCCAATAGAAAGTTGGAATCTTGGCACAGAATAGAAAATAATGAAAGTAAACAGGTAGTTATATAGGGAGTGTTAAAAATTTTCCTTCTGAGCTATGAATTAAGATAAAGAATCATAGACTAAATCCCTTGAGCACAGAAGAAAATGTACTTCATTGGAGATTTGCTGATCTGATCAAAAAGGTTATAAATAGTAAATGGAGTAATAAATTAAAACCAATAATAAATAGAAAAATTCTCAGCTAAAATAGTAATAATGCTTGGGAATTCAGAGTAGGAAAGAAATAAAATACTTCAAATTTCTATATAACAATATTTAGAATATAGGTGACAGACAATACATCTTTGAAATTTTAATAAAAAGAAGTGTATATGATCTAATGAGAATAAATAGGATGTAGTTAAACATGGAATATGGTAGTAGGAAGAATAGAAAGTTATGCTTTTTTAAGACAAAGAAATTTTCTAGAAGGACTGTCAAAACAAAATTTTTGTTAAGAACAGGTAGTGTTGTCCTGTAGGGAAATCCAAAAATTCAAGTATGGAAGTGCAAGCGCATGTTAGAGAAAGTAAAAGAAGAGAGAAAAAGACATTATATCATTGAAGGGGTAAACTAAATATTGTTTAATCAGGGGAAGGATTTGGATAATGATTCTCTGAGAAAGATCATGAAGCTAGCATAAAGTTACAATAGTCATTTATTTCTTTATTCAACAACTACTAAGCATATATTGCAGACACAGCCCTTTGGAGAGATACAAAGTTTAGGTAAAACATTGATTGTTATCTTCTTTGACTTTATAATCTAGCAAAAATACACAGGCATGACATGTGAAGAACATAAAGGAGGATTATTTTGAAATATATGAGTTGCAAAATAGTGGTATGAGGAGAGGTTTGAAAAAAATCACCTAGATGATAAAAAACTTTGTAGAGATAAAGATAGTTGAGTTAAGCTTTAACATATGTGTAGGGATTTGAAAGAAAAAAAAGGGAGAAATGAGGCATTCTATATAAAGGAAACAATGGAGGAAAATACAGGCTATGCTCAGGAGACAGAGAGAAACTAAAATTATTTTCAGTGTATAATGCAAGAAGAAAATTATGTAATGAGACTGAAAAATTAAGATTAGGAAGGAAGCAATAAATTGGGAAATTACCTTTACATTTAAGGGTTCTGATAAAGGTCTCATCTCTAAAATATATAGAGAATTGTCTCATATTTATAAGAATTCAAGCCATTCTCCAATCAATAAATGGTCAAAGGATATGAACAGACAATTTTCAGATTATGAAATTAAAACTATTTGTAGTCATATTAAAAGGTGCTCCAAATCACTATTGATCAGAGAAAGGCAAATTAAGACAACTCTGAGATACCACTACACACCTGTCAGATTGGCTAAAATGACAGGAAAAGAAAATGATGAATGTTGGAGGGGATGTGGGAAGGCTGGGACACTGATGCATTGTTGGTGGAACTGTGAACGGATCCAGCCATTCTGGAGAGCAATTTGGAACTATGCTCAAAAAGTTATCAAACTGTGCATACCATTTGAGCCAGCAGTGTTTCTATTGGGCTTATATCCCAAAGAAATCATAAAGGAAGGAAAGGGCCCCACATGTACAAGAATGTTTGTGGCAGCCCTTTTTGTAGTGGCTAGAAACTGGAAACTGAATGGATGCCCATCAATTGGAGAATGGCTGAACAAATTATGGTATATGAATGTTATGGAATATTGTTCTATAAGAAACGACCAGCAAGATGATTACAGAGAGGCCTGGAGAGACTTGCATGAATTAATGCTGAGTGAAATGAGCAGAACCAGGAGATCATTATACATGGCAACAACAATACTATATGATGATCAATTCTGATGGACATGGCTCTCTTCAACAATGAAATGTTTCAAACCAGTTCCAATTGTTCAGTGAAGAAAGCCATATACACCCAGAGAGAGGGATGTGAAATGTGGACCACGGCATAGCATTTTCATGCTCTCTATTGATGTTTGCTTGCATTGTGTTTCCTTTCTCATATTTTTTTCTTGTAGACACGATTTTTCTTGCACAACATTGATAAGTGTGGAAATATGTATACATATATTCGACTTGTCAAGTATTTTAACATAATTAACATGTAGTGGATATCCTGCCATCTAGGGGAGGGGTGGGGAGTGTGTGGGGGGGGAAATTTGTAACAGAAAGCTTTGTAAGGGTTAATGTTGAAGAATTACCCATACATATGTTTTGCAAATAAAAAAGTTTTAATACAAAATAAATAAAAAAAGATAAACTGGTGTCTAAACAGTATTCCTCAAATTTTTATTTGTGAAGCTTTTTTTTTAAATACCTAAGTATAAGATTTCCGCTTTATCCCTATTGAAATTCATCTTATTAGATTTAGCTCAATGTTCTAATTTATCAAAGTCTTTCTGGATTCTAACTGTTAAAGTCCAGTCTGTAGCTATCCTTCCCAGCTAAATTTCATCTGAATATTTGACGAGTATGTCTTCTCTCCCTTTAGACAAGTCATTGATAAAAATATTAAATATCACATGATAGAAAAATTTGGGGTATTCAAAACATAATGATCTCTCCCCTTTACAAAGTATCCACTTCTCTCTTCTTTCAAATAAGACTTGATCTTTATAATTTTCTAATATTCACTTTTGATTGTGTGTGTGTGTGTATATGTGAGAGAGACAGAAAGAGAAAGACAGAGACACAGAGAGACAGACAGAGAGACACACAGAAACAGAGAGACAGAGACAGAGAGAGCAACAGACACACACACACAGAGAAAGAGAGAGAGAGAGAGAGAGAGAGAGAGAGAGAGAGAGAGAGAGAGAGAATATGTACTTATGTGTCTGGTTGTTCTTTTCATTTATATAGCTATAATGATTGTATATATTGTTTCCTCAGCTCTGCTACCCTTTGTACCAGTTCTTATAGAACTTTTAATATTTCTCTGTATTCATAGACAATTTCTTATACAACAGGACTATTCCACTATATCCATATACCACAATTGGTTTAGTCTTTCTCCAATCTGTGGGCATCTGTTTGGTTCCAATTCTTATTTATCACAAAAAGTGCTGCTTAAATATTTTTGGGTATATGGGGATTTTTTTCTTATTGATGGCTTCCTTGGAGGTATAAGCAGAGTAATGGAATTTCTGGGTCCAAGGGTATGGACATTTTAATTAATTTATTTGCATAACTCCAAGTTCCTTTGTAAGATAGTTATACCAATTCTCAGCTCTGTCTACAATGCATTAATATGACTATTATCCCATTATTACCTATTGCCTACTTTTTGCTTATCTTTGCTAATAAACAATCTATGGAGTAAAACCTCAGTGTTGTTTCAGTTTTTATTGAATTATTCTTAATGATTTAGAGAATCATTTCATGTGGTTGTAAATACTTTGCAATTCTTTAGTAAATCATTTGTTTATATCATTTGATGACTTATCTTTTGGAAAATAGCTATTAGTCATGAACATATACCTATATACCTACATATATTATAGTATATATAATATGCACATTTATTTAACAAATATATATATATACATATATTCTCTTATTAGAGAAATTAGATATAAATATTTTTTCTTTTCAATCACTTCCCTTTTTGTCTTAGGTATATCAATTTTGTTTGTGCAGAAGCTTTTCAGTTTCCTAAAATCAATTTTACTTATTTTTAATTACCTCTATCTCTTGTTTGATTAGAATACGTATGCTACTTATAGTTATGAGGAATATGTGACCTGCTTCTGTCCTAATGTTTTTGTACTATGTATAAATATTAAGATCATGTATCCATTTAGGATGTATTATGTAATATGGTGTAAGGTTTTTGGTCTAAGCTTAATTTCAGCCAGACTCAATTCAGTTTTCACAGCATTTAAAAAATTAAATAGGGAGTTTTCTTAGGCAATTTATGATTTTTACTTTATCAAAAATTTGATTATTGGGGTCCATTGTTTCTGATTTCCCTTATCTGTTGTTTTCTATTGGATACCTATTTTTAAAACCAATATAAGATAATGTTGATGAATACTACTTTATAATACAGATTGAGAAGTGAGTGTTATTACTCCTTCTTCCCTACTTGTTTTCATCATTTCACTTGATATTCTAGACCTGTTGTTTTTCCAGATGAGTTTTGTCATTATTTTATCAAGTTCTGTAAGTGTCCCTTTCTACAAAGTGTCCCTTTGGTAATTTGATTGATATAGCATTAAAAATCTAAATTAATTATGATAAAACTATCATTTTTATTATTTTGGCTAAGTTCAGCCATGAGCACCAAATATTCATTTAGTTATTTTAAGTTATTTAAAAGTACTTTTTAGTGGAATCTATGTCTTTTGTGCTTTTCATAGATTAATTCCTAGATACTTCATGCATTTTATAATTATTTGAAATGGAATCTCCTTTTATATTATCACTTCTTAGATTTTATTATCACTTTATAGAAATAAAGATAATTTAAGGGTTTATTTGGTAGCAACTTAACTGTAACTATCAGTAATCTATATCAGAATCTCTACTGATTCCCTAGCATTTTCTAAGTATATCATCAAATCTTCAGCAAATAAAAAATTTTTTCTCCTCTCTTTTTATGCATTTATTTTTTTTCTCTTTTCTTATTGCTGTTGCTTGAATTTCCACAACTATATCAAATAATAGTAGTGAAAGAGGACAACTTTGATTTAATGAGCTTTTATTATAAGTTTCTAGTGCTTCCCCATTATATATGATATTTGGTTTTGGTTTTAAATAGATGCTTTTTATGATGTTAAAAAGGTTCTTCTATCTCTGTGTTTTGTAGTGTTTGTTAGCATGGATGAGTGTTTTATACTTTGTTGAAAAGTTTTTTCAGCATTTATTGAGATATCTGTGGATCTGCTTTCTGTTGATGTTTGCTTGCATTTTGTTTTCCTTTTCAGGTTTTTTTTTCTTTTTTCTTGTAGATCTGATTTTTCTTGTACAGCAAGATAACTGTATAACTATGTATACATATATTGGATTTGTCATATATTTTAACATAGTTAACATGTATTGGACAACCTGCCATCTAGGGGAGGGGTTGGGGGAAAGGAGAGTAAAATTTGTAACAGAAAGCTTTGCAAGGGTCAGTGTTGAAAAATTACCCATGCATATGTTTTGCAAATAAAAAGCTTTAATAAAAATATTTAAAAAGAAATATCTGTGGATCATTGGTATAGATCCAACTAGGACATGATAAATGATTTATTGGATAAATCACTGTAGACTAACAGAATTTTGTTTAAAATTTTTACATCAATATTGAATAATGATAGCGGTCTATTATTTTTTTCTGTGTTTCATCATTTTCTGGTTTAGGTAATAGGACTATATGTGCCTCAATGAAGAATTCTGATAAAGTATTTTCTTTCTCCATTTTGAAAATAATTTCTGTAGTATAGGTACAAATTGTTCTCTAAAAGTCTGAAAATTTTTTTCCCATGAATTCATCAAGGCCAGGGAAATTTTTGCTTTGTTAGCTCTTTTATAGCTATTATTATTTCTTTTACTGAGACTGGGTTATTTAATATCTCTATCTGACTTCTGTCAGTTTGGGTATTTTATATTTTTGAAGATATTTTTCTATTTTTTTGCATCCTTAGTTTTGTTAGCATATACTTATATATAATAGATTTTTGTTTGTATTTGTTATGATTTCATTGTCATTTCACTTTGATAAATGCTATTTTACTTTTCTTTATTTTCTGCCTTCTTCCTTTTAATCAGTTTAGATAAATATTTATCAGTTTTATTAGTTTCTTCAAAGAAACAGCTTTTCCTTTTTGTTTGTTTGTTTACCATTTATTTTTCCTCTAATTTATAATATCTCCTTTTTGATGCTTATTTAAGTTTATTTATTTGTCTGCTTTATAATCTTAGAAATGCATATTCAAATCATTAAATATCTCATTCTATTTTGTTAATGCGTATCTGTAGGGAAATTGTAGGGAAATATTTGATTTTTCCCTTGAGGACTAGGACTGCTTTAGCTGAATCCCAGCAATTTTGACTTATTGTTTCATTATTATTTTCTTTCACATAATTATTATTTCTATAATTTGTTCTTTATTTAGAATTTCATTGCTCAATCCCCTATTGTTTAGTCTATTTGCATTTGAAATTATGAGTCAGCTTTATATTTCCTTCCATTTGTTTATAATGGCTACATGTCTTTTGTTTGTGGTCCCTGAATCAATGTTTTTATTGTCTTATGGTTTTTAAAAGATATATTTACTGTTTTTGCCTTTTCACATTTTTTGGTAATATCTTTGTGCCTTATACGTAGTCAATTTTTATAAAAGTCTTTTGTGGTGCTGAGGAAAAAAAATATTCTTTGGTAGTCCCATTTAGAAGATAGCATAAGTCTTTTAACTCTAGTTCTTCCAGGTATTTGTTTGCTTCTATATTTTCCTTTTTATTTATCTTTCTGTTAATCTTATTCAAAACTGAAAAAGAGATATGGAAGGCTCCTAACATTATTGTATTCTTGTAGTTGGGTTAATTTTGTTTTATTAATCTGTATGTGAAGGCATTCACAATGCATAAGGTTAATATTGATATTGGTTTGTTACATATTTCCTTTCAGCATAATATAGTTACCTTGTTTTTCTCCCCAGCACCCCTTTTTTGGTTTTGAATATTTGTTTTTGTTTTGTCTGATAGTATGATTGCAACTCCAACTTTTTTAGGTTCATTTGATGCAGAGTAAATTATTTTCCAGTATTTTATTAATTCTGTGTATGTTTTTTCAAGTTATGATTTTTCCCTCTATTACTGTAAATAGAGTACTGTTCTTCTTAAACTATTTGAGATAAATAATTTTTAGGTATCTCCGTTCTCATCATTTCTCTTCTTCCATCTCCTCTATTTGTTACTCTGTTCCTTTTGAAGTTTTGGTTTACAAAAGTGACTTATCACACAGCTAATAAAGAGTCTAAGGCCAGAATTTAATTAAGGAATATGAATTATCCTGACTCCAAGCCTCATACTCTATCTACTGTATCAGCAAGTGCCCTGGATAACATTAGAATTAAATAGATAATCAGACTGATGCCACAACCAGAGGCAGTACCAAAATTTGGGGGAAATAAGGACAAAAGAAGAGGGAGAAGTGAGCACTTCCAGAAAAAAAAGGGGAGGGAAAGTATAGATTTAAAAATCCATTTTAAGAGAGATTAAATAATTTAGTCAAGTTCACACGTTTCAGCAGGATTTCAATCCAGGTTTTCTTCTCTCCAAATTGAGCACTGTTATACCATACTGGCACTTGGAAGCATGACTTCTTGAATGCTTCAATTTCAGAGTTAATTAAAGTGAGCCATATTAGCAAGGCAGCAGGGGGGCTCAGTAAATCCAGTACAGGGCCAGGAGTCAGGAAGTCCTGAGTTCAAATGTGACCTCAACTACTTGGCAGCTCTATGACTCTAGATAAGTCATTTTACCCTGTTTCAGTTTGCTCATCTGTAAAATGGGTTGGAGAAGGAAATGGCAAGCCCCTCCAGTATATTTGCCAAGAAAATACCAAAAGGGGTCAAGAAGAATCAGATATGACTGGAAACAACTAAACATACCTATATTGCAGTAAATCTTAAACCAAATATCTGTCTTTTATGGTTCTTATATGAAAGAAAAATCTGGTCCCCATTTAAAGTTTCTCAGCCTTGCTCTCATGCACAGAGAATAACTTTTAGTTTCCTTGAATATGCAAGGCTACAGACTTTATAGACTTCTCTCAACATTTTTCCCCCAACTTGTCTGGGAAACAAGATACAAAAAGTACCTTAATTGCACTACCTTCCTCTGACTAATCAATTCAGTTCAACAAGCATATATTAAGAGCTTAATAAATATTTATATTCCTCTTCTACACATGTTCTCTTCTTGTATCTTATTATGGTATGGAAGTGATCCTGGGTTCTTAAGGGCTGTGCCTTTGGGAGCTCTGATACCACCTACTTAACATGAAAGACTTCAGGTACAGGCCCAGTGGGTGAATTTTGTATTATCTGTTATCTGGGGACAAGATTAATGAAGTGAGCAAAGACTAATTATCAGAAGAATCATTATCAGATAAGGTATTTTTTGTCTTTTTTTTTTTTGGCAGAATAACACCTGAACATTATAGAATTACATTATCCTTGAACTTGGGGTTAGGAAGACCTGAGTCCAAATTCTCCCTCTGATACCTCCTAGCATGTGACCATGAGCAAATCACTTAAGCTTTTTGAGTAAATTGGAGTCATTTGTTAATTTGACTTCTCTGTGACACAGGACAGCTTTCTAAGACAAATAAATTGCAGAGCAGTTATCAGTCTGCATTGGTAGAAAGTATTTTCTCTTGGAACTGGGAGTTTCCTATACCAATGAAATCAAAGATTTCCTTCTCCCATCCATACATAGTACCTATCTTAAGGAGATTTTTGAGACTCAAAAGAAATAATACATGTAAATAGCATTTCACAATCTTTATAACACTTTTATCATGTCATTTATCTAATCATGTCAGCATATCATGCCAGTATATAATATTTATATGTCAATTGTGAAGAATCTATATGCCCTGGAGAATAAAATGGTTGTGAACTAGATTATAGGAATTAGCTATAATCATGAATGGATCATAGATATAACAAAGCATTATGTGCAGAAAACTATACTAGTGAGTGGTAGCATAGATCATAGGATCAGAAGATTCAGGATTAGAAGGAACCTTAGATTCCTTGACCCCACCTTTCCTTTAACAGAAATTCTACTACCACATTCATGACAAGAGACTACAAATTTGCCATTGGTTCAATAAATTATTGGTATTTCCTTATTTCTTTTTTTATGCTATAAATAAAACTAAACTCGGACTAATTATCTTATTGAGGGAAGTACATGTACATTCATTGTGTTTTTATCATCTTTTTGTTCTCAGGACTAATGTTCTGCATTCAACACATGTTGTGTAAAGGAGAAAAGTTTGAACTGGAAGATATGAGTTTGAATTACAGCTCTGGCACTTACCAGTTGTGCATCTTTGGACAAATTCTTTAACTTCTAGTTTCCTTCTCTGTAAAAGAGGATGAATTACAAATGCACCATCTCTCTCATGGAATTGCTATGAAGAAAGCATTTTTTAAAATTTTAAAGTGTTGACAAATATTTTTTCTATTTTGGACAAGACTTGTTATTGGTAGAGAGAAATACCCTCTTACCAATGCAACTTGTCATCAGTTAAGCAACTTATGGTCTTAAAGAATTTTTCTGAAATCTACGAGGATTAATTAGACAATCAGTTAACAAGAATTATTAAGACTTACTAGATTCCAGGATTGTGCTAAATGCTGAGGATATAAAGAAAGGCAGAAATTTGGGGGCAGTCTTGAAGAGTTTCCATTCCAGTAGAATGTACATAATATGTAAATAAATTGATAAATATAAAATTATATGTATATATCATTTCACATGTATCTATATCAAATATATATATATATATATGTATGCATATATATATATTTAAGGCATTAAGGAACTAACATCTAGGGATAATGGATAATAGGATAAAGGTATCTTGCAAAAAGTGGAATTTGATCTGTGTTGAAGAAGTAAAGGAAATTAGGAAGAGGAAGTGAGGGGTTGTGCCTGGACTCAAGAAAGCTAGTACAAATACATGAAGGGATGAGACAGAAGTATGTTTAGGGAACCAGATCTGAAGTCAATCCCATTTTATTCCAGGTTCAGCATTCTTTCACTGTGTCACAGAGAAACTTCTACAAAAAGATTTGCAACAGACTGATGGTTGGAATGAATGTGAGTGAGGAATCAAGCTTAACACTGAGCTTTCAACTCTGAATGGCTGGCTGGTAGAATGGTGCTGACCTAACTAGCAATAAGGAAGTTCAGTAAATGGAAAGATTTTGGGGAAAAGATGGCAGTTTGCCTAGTACCACAGAATCAGTAAGTGTGAGTGGAAGGATGGGAACTCAGGTATTCCTGATTCTGATGCTGCCACTATGCCAATGGAATATGTACTTCAACTATGAGTTAAAAGACTAGTTCAAATTTGATTGTTGCTAAAAGAATAATGTATGATCATATAAAATATTAATTATATAAAATATATCATTATAACATCTTTAATTAATAGCAAATTACCAATATGATAATATTATTTTAATTAATATGCATTGATTAATAAAATGTTATTGATACATACTTAATATTATTATATAAATGACCAGTTCTCCAAATAGGGGGTATTTGAGAATTTAAAGTCTTCTTTTCATTGTAACTAGCCAGTTAGTAAATGGAAGAATTTTTAATATGTCTATTGTTGAATGCAATAAAAGCTCATCTCTTTAACATCAATATTCCCCTAGTGATACTACTACATGATTTTATTCATATTATACTATAATGCTGAAAAACTAAAAATTAAAGGAACTCAAAGAGCAGTGAAACTACAGTTTCAATAGAGTGCATGACATTAATAAGGCTGACAGGGTGAGAAATGGCAAACAAGACATAATCAAGGACTTATATGACCAGAAAAGAAACTGGGTTATCAATGTGTCAAAAATGTGAGATGTTAAGTGGGTAACATAGTATCACACTGATAATTTTTCTAAGGGATTAAAGTACCAAAGTCAGATTGTAATAGAACATTAGACTTTGAATCAGGAAACCTGACTTCTAATCCTGTCCTGAACTAGCTAAATGTTCTTGGGCTAACCTCTTTAAGTATTAGTTTTTTAGAGTGTCAGAACATTAAAAAGATGGAGTAGAACATTTTCCAACTTAAGACAATTTAGAAAGTCAGCAGAATTGGCACCAGGGTGGGAGTTCAGCATGCAGTCCCAGTGCAGGCTGAGCCAGCACAGCCCCGTCTTGGGCCCTAACCACAGCTGCAGCCCCACACCAGTAAAACAAGAACTGGCCTAGAAATCTCTGATCCAGTGGTACTACTGGTGGCTTCCAGATATCTCAGCCAACATACAGCAAAAATAGCTGGGAAAGTTGGCAGAAAAGGTTTGTCAGAAGGATGAGAGGGCCTTGGGAAATTAACAAACCAAGAGTGGGTGTAGGTGTTGGTGGCAGTGGCAGCTTCTATAAGCCTCAGCTCACACAAGGTCTTTTTATTAGCCATGAAAGACTGTTGCTTTTGCACACTAAATCTTACAGTCACAGTAGGGTGGGGCCACTACTAATTGCTCCAGGGCAGAAAAGATTGTTTGTGGCGAGTACCTAGAAAAATCTCTGAAAACAGCTGTACAAAATCCCTGAAGTTTAAGAGTGCACTCTCCAACCTGGAAGGAAGAGCCCTACTTAACAGGGTTAAAAGCCTAGAAATAGTTAGAAAAATGAGCACTCAACAAAAAAAGTTATTATAGTGATAAGGAAGATCAAAACACCCACTCAGAAGAAGACAACAAAGTCAAAGTTCCTATCTCCAAAGTCTCTAAGAAAAGTAACAATTGATCTCAGCCTATGGAAAAACTCAGAAGGGATTTTGGAAATCAAATCATAGAGATAGAAGAAAAATTAGGAAAAGAATAGAGAATGGTGCAAAAGGAAATACAAAAAGCTAATGAGAAGAAGAATGCCTTAAAAAGCAAAATTGGCCAAATGGGAAAAAAAGGTACAAAAGCTCACTGAAGAAAATAATTCCTTAAAAATTAGAATTGAGTAAATGGAAGCTAAAAACTTTATGAGAGAGGAAGATACAATAAAGCAAAATAAAAAAATGAAAAAAACAGAAAAAAGGGAAATATTGAAATAATTTACCTGATAAAAAAAATAGATCCAGGAGAGATAATTTAAAATTTATTGGTCTGTCTGAAAGTCATGATCAAAAAAGAGCTTGAATATAATTTTTCAAGAAACTATCAAGGAAAATGGTCCTGATATTCTAGAAATGAGAGTAAAATAGAAATTTTAAAAATCCACTGATTGCCTCATGAAAGAGAACCCAAAATGAAAACTCTCAGGAATATTTATACCCAAATTCCAGAACTCCCAAGTCTAGGAGAAAATATTTCAAGCATCCAGGAAGAAACAATTCAAGTGTAATGGATCCACAGTCAGAATAACACAAGATTTAGCTGCTTCTACATTAAAGAATCAGAAAGCATGGAATATGATATTCTGGAGAGCAATGAAGCTATGATTACAACCAAGAATCATCTACCTAGCAAAACTGAGTATACTCCTTTAAGGGAAAAGGTAGAAATTCAATAAAATAGAATATTTTCAAGCATTTGTGATGAAAAGACCAGAGCTGAATGGAAATATTGATTTTTCAAATACAGGACCCAGGAGAAGCATGAGGAGGTAATTAGGAGAGTGATATCACAAGGCACTTAATAAGGTTTATATTTTTATATTCCTACATGGGAGGATGATACTTGTAACTCATTAGAACTTTCCTATTATTATGGCAATTAGAAGGAGTTTATATAAACAGAGGGCACAGGAGTGATTTGAATTTGAAGGGATATCTTAAAAAATGAAATTGAGGTGAGAAAGGAAAAGGGAGAAGTGGAATAGTGTAAATTATCTGTCATAAAAGGAGGCAAGAAAAATCTTTTTTTTCAGTGGAGAAGGAAAAGGTGAGTGAGTGAACATTACTCTCATTAGAATTGGCTCAAAGAAAAAAATAACAGACAATATGGGTATAGAAATCTAACTTATCCTTCAATAAAGAAGGGAGAAGAATGGAATATGGGAAGGGGGAGGGTGATAAAAGAGGGCATATTGGGAAGGAAGTAGAAAATAGTAAACACTTCAGAGGAGAGATAGGATGAAAGGAGAGAGAGAATAGAATAAATGGGGGGAAAGACAGTTAGCAATAATAATTATTAAAAAAAAGAAATTTGAAATTAGTTTTTCTGATAAGGCCTCATTTCTCAAACAGGGAATTGAGCCAAATTAAAAAAAAAACACACAAGAGCCATGCCCCCATTGGTAAATGAACAAAAGATATGATCTATACCCAAAGGGTTATAAATTCATGCTTGTCTTTTGACCTTATAATGCCACTAGTAAGCATGAATCCAAAAAGAGATTTTTTAAAAAGGAAAAGGACTCACATGTACAAAAATATTTATAGCAGCTCTCTTTGAAGCAAAAATTTGGAAGTTGAGGGGATGCCTATCAGTTGGGGAATGGCTGAAGAAATTGTGGTATGTAATTATAATGGAATATTATTGTTCTATGAGAAATCATGAGCAGGATGCTCTCAGAAAAAATCTGGAAAGTCCTCTATGAACTCAAGCAAAGTGAAATATACTATGTACAAAATAATAGCAATGTTCTGGGATGATTGATTAGTTGTAAATAACTTTGATTTTGTCAAAAATATAATGATCTGTGACTGCTCTGAAGAACTTATAATAAAAAATGCTATACATATTCAGAAAAGGAACTGATTATGTCTGAATGCAGATTGAAATATACTCTCTTTTTTAAATTTTATTTTTCCTGAGGGTTTTTTTAGGATGGAAGAGCTGTTTTCTTTCATAATATGATTTTTATAGAAATGTTTTGCATAGATTTGAACTCAGGTCTTCCTGGCTGCAGGTCTAGTGTCCTATGCACTGTGCTACTTAGCTGAACCAAGTATGTAGTGTTTTATGACACATAGGGATATTATCTATACTCTCTGCTAGTATTTAGGAATATTGGCAATGTTATGTTACCAACAACAACAATTCCTTTGGGAAACCCCTTGACCTTAACCAAACTCCAGTCTACTTCTACCTTTTGGAATACTAGAAATGAATAATAGCTTATATTGATAAATGAATTTAATCACAAAACTAGCTCAGAATGGTGCCCAAGGCCACACAATTGAAACATGTACCCAGAGCTTCTGAATCCCAGACCAGGGTTAATTCTGATATAGGAAGGCCTTATCAGAGCCTTACCTCCCTGGTAGCAGATTTCCCCCCTTTTCTGGTTGGTGAAATATCCACTAAAATCCCCCTATTTGCTGTTACTGAAGACTTTGGATGAAGAATTTTAAAAATTCTGGAAGAAACTGAAGCAAAACCTTTGAGCATATTTTCTTAAACTCTTCTAGTTCTGGTACCCAATAGAGGAAACCAGATGGAACAAAGAAGATCTTTTCAATTAGGTGAGGAGAAAAGGTTAGGAGAATACTTCTAGTCTGTTTTCCTCTCTGAGTGCTATGGCTTATATATTGTTATCAGAAATCTGTCCTTTCTATTTCCTAGCAAAGCATGGCTGCAGTAGGGGATGGGGAAAGGGAAGAAATCTGGAACCCTGAGATGCCCTACAGTGAGGGTGCCCAAGTCAGTTCTGGTCAGGCCCTCACTGGCTCCTTGATTCTGAAGCCAGAGTCAGTATGTTACCACCACTGGGAAAATCTGATGCATGCCTTAGAGCAGTAAAATTGCAACCCCCAAGGGACAACACAAACTCATCTGTCCTGATTGATTGGGATCAGGCACAGTCCTGAAATGCATGCTTACATTTTTTTTTTCATGGGTTTTTTGCACAGCAGGAGAGTCAAGTCATAAAGGTCCTTCACTGGGGAGAAAGAAATGTTCCACTGGGTAACTTTAACAGCTTCAGAGTTATAAGTAGGACACAGTAGAGTCTGAATCTATAATCAAGACACCTGAGTTGGGATACTGACTTGGCTACTTTATTGTGTATGTCCTTTGTTTTCAAAGAGGGCCAATGACATTATGGGTGATGTCTTCACTTGCTTAGGAATTGGAAGTGAGGCAGAGTGAATATTTATAAGCTATATGGCTTAGGGAAAGTAATTTCATCTCGTGGTCTCACTTTCCCTTTTGGCTGTAAATTCTCTTTTCATTTTTATAAGTCCTTTTTCCTGTTGGAAGTATTGGGGGAATCCTCTTGCACAAGCTAGCTTGTAAATAGCAATATGGTGAGGGAGAGACTATTTATAATGCATTAGCTCTATTCATGCCACTCAAAACTCACGCTCCTTCAATGCTCCTCCCTCAGCTCTTTCAGATGAACTTGATTAATCCTTCAAGGCTTAAGTCAAGGTCACTACCTTCTCCAGGGATCAATGAAACCATATTCTATGGGACCTCCATCACACTTTACTCATATCTTTCTATGGTTACCACATTGTGATATAGAAGAAAAGAAAATTGATTGAATCAGTAGAAACTTGAGTTCAGATTTCATCTATGAAATTTTTTTCTAGCTCTACTACCATAATAAAGACACAGAACTTGTTTCTTTCTCATAAAATTTGGTGGAATAAATTAAATGACCTCTTCTAACCCATGAAGTTAGATGAGTATTTAGAGGAAGGAAAAAAGGAAGGAAGGAAGGAAGGAAGAAAGGAAGGAAGGAAGGAAGGAAGGAAGGAAGGAAGGAAGGAAGGAAGGAAGGAAGAAAGAAAGAAAGAAAGAAAGGAAGGAAAGAAGGAAGGGAGAGAAGGAGGGAGGAAAGAAAAGGAGGGAGGAAAGAAAGAAAGGAAAAGAAAGAAAGGAGGGAGGGAGAAAGAGGGGGAGAAAGGAAGGAAGGAAGGGAGAAAGAGAGGAAGGGAAGAAGGAAGAAAGGGAAGAAAGGAGGAGAGGGAGGAATGAAGGGAATGAGGGAGGAAGGGAAGAAAAAAGGAAGGGAGGGAGGAAAGGAAAGAAGGAGAGAGAGGAAAGAGAGGGAGAGAAGGAGGGATCCCAGATTCTTAAACTGTGTTTGTGCTTTGCTAATGCTATCTCATTTGATCCTCACAACAGTCTTTTGAGGTAGGTGTTATTATATCTCAATTTTACAGTTTAGGAAACTGAGAATGACAGAGCTAAAGTGACAAGCCTAAAGACACATGATTAGAAAATATCCAAAGTCACATTTGAACTCAGGTATCCTGCCTCCAAGCCCAGCATTCTGTCTACTGTACCATGTACCTGCTCTTCTTGACTTCTCTACCTACTTTTAGGCAACTCTAATTTGATGGCAAACAATGAAGGGAACTGATAATTATGGAATTTGTTGAGATCCTAGCATAGGCTCTTTTAAAAATGACATTTTAATTTCTTTTTTGTTGTTGTTGTTGTTGATCTCATACTTCTTAATAATCCTCTTAACACTGCAGCACCTACCTGATCAGTTATTGCTGACTAGTTGAACAGTATGCATACATATGAAAAATGTGTATACATTATTCTAAACTAAATTGCCAATGACTGACAATTGATTATATGTATCATAATTTGGACAAGCTATTTCCCTCCTTTGGCTGTTAGTTTCTCCTTCTGTAAAATAAGGATTTTGCACCAAATGATTTCTAAGTTCCTTCAAGCTTTCAGTTTTTTTAACTTTATATTTCTATGTCAGATGTTGCAATTGCCAAGCTGGACTCCAAAATCCTCAGTGGTCAACTGAATGAGTTTCAAATGAACTCCATAAATACAACCCTAGAACAAAATTGGAAGTAGCAATCTTTCTTCCTGGGCATTTGGGTGAGACCCATCAAGACAATGGACTTTACTGAATGTAGTAGTTATAGTCACATGATAAATGATTGAAATCCCAAAACTGTGTTCCACCCACCAAATTATTTGCCAAAGCCAATGTGATATTATAATATTAATTTACGTTTATATAGTGCTTTCAAATTTAAAGCACTTTACACACATTATTTCATTTGACTCCCACAACAGCCCTGTGAAAGTAGATAGTATGAATTATATTATTCCCAGTCTGGGATTTTAAACCAAAAAAGTACATTAATCACAGCATATATAGAAGATTCCTAATCTGTAGAATGTTCTGGTGCCAACACAGTTGTCTCCCTATCTCCCATATATATAACTATCCTCTACACCTCTTCAAAAAGCTATTGCCATTCTTCCTCATCTATTCCCTAGCTTCAGTCATTTCTCTCCTCTCCTTCACATTTTCTGAACAGATGTAGAAAAATTCCAGTAAAAGATGAAATTTTTGTTGAAATTTAAAGAAAGCCAAGAGGTTGGAGAGAAAAAGGGAAAGCATTCAAAGTATGGTGGACAGTCAGAGAAAATGCCCAGAACCAAGAGACAAAACATCTTGTTCACAGAACAACCAAGGCCATTTGTCCCTATATGGAATAGTACATGTCAGGGAGTAAGGTGTAAAAAGACTGGAAAGCTAATGAAAGACTTTGAATGCCAAAGAAATGATTTTGTATTTGATCTTGGAACAATAGGAAACCACTGGAGTTAATTGAGTAGCTGGAGAAAGGGTAACATGATTAGATTTGGGTTTTAAAAAAAAATCAGTCTTTTGGCTAAATGGAAAACTGATTGAAGTAGGGAGAGACGAGACAAATAAATTCCTCAGCAGGCAAATGCAATAACCCAGGTGTGAGGTGATGAGTATTTGCACTAGAATAGTTTCAGTGACACAAATCATAGGGGAACAGGGAAATCTTGTAGTTAATAAACTGGTGTTGGTATAGGTAATTTTGGCAATGGTTGTAGTGGTTATGGTAGTGGGGTGTGTGTGTGTGTGTGTGTGTGTGTGTGTGTGTGTGTGTTTGCTATCTTAAAGCCTGAAAACAAAAAAGAAACAAGTAGGAATATAGCCCATGAATAAGAAAATACAATTAAAGAGAGTGGACACGAAGAGAAAAAACAAAACAAAAAAACAAAACAAGGACGACAAAGGTAGGGAAAACTTCTTGAAAAAGGAAGTAGTAAAACAAAGTTATTTAAAATAAGAGTTTGAGGGAGAGAAAAAAAATAAAATATTTTAAACCATTATATTAACCGGGCAGGGAGATATGGAGGATAAAAAAGATGGGAAATAAATAAAAGGAAAGAAATGAACAATTTAAGTGAAGTATAAGAATTTGAAATAGGACAAAATAATGAGGGAGAATTTATAGGTAGTGTAAACAAAACCAATCAAGATGCAAAGTGCAAACTTAAAAGAAAAATTCATATAGCAACATTATTACAAAAGGGATAGATGAAGAAGTATGCATTTAATTATCAAAACTTGAAATGTGAATGAAAAAATCAATGAAAATAAAAGAAATTGACAAAATGAATTAGAAAATAATACCAGAAACCTAGAAAGTAGGCTGACATATTAAATTGAAACCAACATGTTACATCATATATAACAATAAGCTCAAGATGAATATACAGTGTAGCCTATGTATTAAATGTTATGCAAAATTATTTATAGAATCAGAAAATTAGGTAGATATTAGCATAATCAGAAAATGAAAGCAAATCAGTTGCAGAGGAACTACTAAATGAACAGAAAAAATTGTTCCAGACAGATTTATAAGTGAATCCCATTAAATATTTAAAGAACAGCTATTGCTCATACTGAACAAATTATTCTCCAAAAACATTCTCCCAAATTTGTATGAGCTAAATAGAGATTTAATACCTAAACCAGGGAAGAAAATACAAAGAAACAAATCTATCAAACTAATACCCCTAATTCTTATTACTGTAACAACTTTAAATAAAATTTTAGCAAAAGTTATAGTAATATGTCAAATTTTCATGGTACTTGTTAACTTGGATTTATGCCAAAAGTATAAGGAAATTTCAACATTAAAAAATGAACACAATGAGTCATATTTTAAAAAGTATCACAAGGGAGGTTTCTGGAAAGATGGCAGAGTGGATCAGACAATTCCAAGCTCTCCAGAACTCCCCCACAACCAAGACAAAATAGTGCCTCAGGGCAAATATACAGCAGTAAAAATGAACAAGAATTGGGGCAGAACAGTGATCTTCCTGGGACAACCAGAGATCTGAAGATTGCCATTAGTAATTAGGTAGTTCAAAAGAAAGATGGGGGTTAAGTTGAGTATGATGTAATTTTAAAAAGTAAAACCATGTACTTTGAAAAGGTAAAAAGAGTAATTATCTTATGCAAATGAGGTATAAGAGGAAGAATTGACACAGGAATTAGATGGGGGAGGAGGGCTGGTAGTTCTAGAACCCTATTTTCATTTAAGAATGGGTTAAAGAGGGAACTATATATATACATATTATATATACACATACATACATACATTCATATATACATACATACACACATATAATTGTCTTCTAAATTCAGAAAGAAATGAGGATAAGGGGATAGGGAGGAGAGAGAGAATAAGGGAAGGAATTATAGAGAGAATCTTACTTCATATCAGTGTTAGAGAACAATATATACATTTGGAAGGGAATATAAGTCTTCTAAATTTATAAAGAAAGAAGACAGTGAGGGAATAAGACAAAGGGGAGGGTATAGAAAGGTGTGTAGATTAATGGATGTGATGGATAGGTTAAACAACAGGAGAGCAAAACAGAGGGTAGAAATAAAGTAGACGAATTAGGAGGAATAGGGAATGAGAGATACATGCAAAAATAAAATTAAATATAATTTATGATGCAAAAAAGAGGGATAGTGATCATGATTACATAATTACATGATTTTGTTAAAACTAAAATAAATTTAATCCAAAGCAAAAAAGTTAATAGGGATCAGGAATAAGAAATGCACACTAACAAAATAAAGATTAGGAGTAGAATTTATGATGTAAAAAAGCAGGGGTAGTAATAGTGATTGCATGATTATATAATTTAGTTAAAACTAAAATAGATTTAATCCAAAGAGAAAAATAGGAAAACTATACTATATGTCAGTCATATTATTTTAGACTATTGTTTTAGACTATTTAAAATAACTAGATTGAAAATGATTGGAATATTACTGTAGTATAGGAAATTATGAGTTTGTGGAAAAATATGGAAAGACTGATTTATGAAGGAAGATGTCATCCACCTTCAGAGAAACAGAGGACAAACAAAAATAGTTTAATCTTACATAGATGCATATGAATGTATTTGTCTAGAGATGTGTATGATTATAGATGTTTATATATATGTATGTCGATATGTGGATATGGATATGGATGCATAGTCAAGTTTGTATATGCACATATATATTTATGTGTACATACATGTTTATATATGTGTGTGAGAGTATGTGTATATATATATATATATTTGTGTGTATCTGTGTTTCTAAATACATCTGTGCTTAATTCTAGCCTTTGTGGAGGGAAAAAGGAGGAAAGGGAAAAAAAGAACAAAGTAAAAAGTGTACAGCAGAAAATGAAAGAAAACCTACAAGCAAGCAAAGATAAGATGGATAGCTCTGAACACAATGTATAACATTTATTATATAGACTTTCTTGAAATGGAAATTTATTGCTTTATAATTTTGAATCCTCTCATGTTCTGCTGTGCACATGGCAATTTTTTCTTTTCCAATTTTCTATTTGTTTAAATTTCATAAACTGATGTAAATATTAAAAAGTATAATTACATAATCATATCAACAGTTAACAGAAAATAAGCTTTTGACAAATTACAACATTCATTTCCCCCCTAAGAACCCATATAGTCATAGTCATAGAAGGGCCACATTTTAATATAAGGAGCTTTAACTAAAATTAAAATTTAATATCATTTGCAATAGTGAAATACTAGAAGCTTTCCCAATATATACAGGAGCAGAGCAAGGATGTCTCCTATCCTCAAGGTTCTTTGACATCATTCTAGAAATGTTAGGGAAAGCAATAAGGTAAAGGAATAAAATTAAAGACAGCATAGGCAAAGAAAAGGAACTGAGAAGGTTGTGCTCTCAGTGCTTTGAGCTTTGCTTTAAAGATCAAAAGGGTTTGGAAAATAATAATTAAAAGCACAAGCCCTAAGGCTAAAGTAAAGAATCCCCTGGACTGGTTCCTTGAAGTAGATGATGCTCCAGGAAGCTGACATGGTTCAGCAGGACCCACAGACCAGTGTGGGTCCTTTAGAAGGACTCAATGTGTTATCCCTCTCAGGAAGATTTTAGACTTCCTTCAGGGGATATTTGGGGATAATGGGCATCTCAAGAGTGCCTCAAGTCACCCTCTAGGTGACAGTAGATGCTTAGATATAGAGCTGGCTTTGATTTTTGAGCCCTGTAGATTACTATGTGCACTTATATTATTATTAATTATACATGTGGATAATATTACATATTATCTATAACAGTATAACAATATTATATTAACATATAATTTTTACATAATTATGGGATTATTCTGTATTGCTTTTTTCCTAAAATGGTATATTTAGAGAAAACTGAATGGTGTAAAGGACTTTTGAGATTCAAATAGGCAGATATTTTTTCTTTGTCTTAGTTTAGGCATGAGGATCACAGTGGACTTCAATTTACTGGATTTCTAATAGCTCTAATTGTTGAGAAAGTTTCCCTTACCCTTAGTCAAAATTTTTCTTACTAAATTTCTTGTTGTTATTGTACAGTTTCAATCATAGCCTACTCTTTATGGCATTATTTGGATTTTTTTTTTGGCAAAGATACTGATATTTGCCATTTCCTTCTCCAACTCTCTTTACAGATGGAGAAACTAAAGCAAAAAAAAAAGTTGTCCATATCACACAACTAGTGTCAGAGGCCAGATTTGAATTTATAAAGAGTGGTCTTCCTGTCTTTAGATCAGGTACTCTATCCATTGTACCACTTAGTGACAATTTCTGCTGCTTTTAGTTGAACCCTTTGGGACACTTGAAGATATCATTTCCATCCTAAATCTTTTTGCTTAGACATGTACAAAGATAAAATTTAGGCAAGATCCAGATAAAGTACTATAAGAAATTTAAGGAGTAAGAGATTACTTTCCGCAGGGGAAAATCAGAGAACTATTTTTGAAGGATATCTTATCGTTACGGGTCTTAAAGAAGAATTTTAGCAGACTGCAAGGTAAAAGAGCATTTCCAGTGCACAAGGGAAATATCTACATATGTAAATGGAGCCAGGGGAGAAGAAGAAATAAGGAAACGGTTGGTTTCCTAGAATTCTGAAAAGACATTTAAGGTAATATACATCTAATTTATCATCTATAAGGATGGATAATAATGAAGCCAAAAGTGATAAACCTTGAAAAGAAAACCACTGTAGTGCCTGAGCAAGAGGATTCAAGGTTGTTCATAATTGTCCATTTCTCCCTGGATAATAAAACAAAATAAAAATTGTTAATCTGAAAATGTTAAGATATAAAGGTTAGGAAATTGGCCCCTAAATATAATCTTTCATACACTAAGTGTATTGACACAACTGGATGCACCCAATCAACCTTTATAAGCACCCCTGCCCCTAGGTTAGTTGGAGGCTTGGGCAGTTGTCCAGTGAATGTGAAAAGTAGAAGAAGCAAACTAGTGGAGAGAGTGAAAAGCATGGCACATCTGTGACAAGAGAAGGAATGTGATTAGAGTATCACCTTACTCTGGGAAGCTGAATGTGAATCAATGGGTACAATTTATAGATATAACGCCCAGGTTTCCACCCCCTCCCCCATTCTCATGATCCAATCAGAAAGGTAGTTCACAGTACTTTGAGCAATAGCATCATTAATTCAAAGCTATAACTTACAAATACCCATAAATGTGTCTCCTGTTATAAGTTCACAGGATAAATTAATCAAAACTTAAGAATCTCCTTTCAAATCGTGATTATGCTCTCTCCCACCTGAATGAACAAGTAAATAAATCTTTCTGGGTTTTAGTTTCCTTGTTTGTTGAAGATGGCATTAGATAGATGAATTCCAAGATCTCTTTCAGCACTAAATTTATAATCCCACGGCATTTAATAAAACAGCATAGCAAATTGTAGGGTGTAAAAGATTCTTCCCATTTACATATGGATTATTCTTTGCCACAGACCTTTGCAGAGGACTTACATGGCAAAGAAACGCACATGAAGGGGCAGAAATTCTTGAGGCAGGTAGCCAGGGAGCATATGTGGAACACACACACACATAAGGTATGACCAGGACAATTTATATTCTGATGCTGCAGAATGACCAGTGTCCTCTGTTGATATCATCAGTGAACTCTGCTGCCCCCTAATCAGCATTACATTTATGCTCTTATCTGAGCATTGCTTCATTTCTGCTGGCTATTTCATCTTCATCAGATACTACATTATGTCTACTGACACCTAACTGCATAATTTTGAACTTTTCACTGCTGCCATCTGCTGGACTTCTTTGACCCATTTGTTGCTCTTGGCTACCATCTGCTGCAGTTGACTGCATTTTATGGAAGGGCTAAAGCTCTTTTGATCCACTTAATTTAGGTAGACCCCCAAAAAATAGCCAGAAAAAAGGTCATAGGACATACACAGGTTAAGAGTTTCTATTTTTCAATTTTTTCTTTGGTGCTAACTCAAAATCTCTTAGCCAATTAACTTTGGGTTAGCAAGTTCATTTGAATTTCTGTAAAATTTCTGATCACTAGTTTTCATTCTTTCAAGTCATTTCAAGAACCTTACTCAATGAAAGCATGATGGAGCTGTGTTGTGCTAAAGTGATGAAGCACTTTTCAGGTTGTTTTTCTTGTAATCCGATTTTTCTTATACAGCAAGATAACTGTACAAATATGTATACATATATTGCATTTGTCATATATTTTAACATAGTTAACATGTATTTATTTGACTACCTGTCATCTAGGGGAGGGAGTGAGAAGGAGAGAAAAATTTGTAACAGAAGGCTTTGTAAGGGTCAATATTGAAAAACTACCCATGCATATATTTTGCAAATAAAAAGCTTTAATAAAAAATAACAAAAACAAAATAAAACAAAACAAAATAATGTTAAATATCTCCCTTCCCATTCTTCGAGAATAACTCGAAAAAGAGTCTAAAAATAAAGAGAGAAACATCCAGGGAAAACTAAAAAAATAAAATAGAAACCATCCAAGAAAACCAAGAGAATTATGAGAAAAAGTTATCCAACTAGAAAAGGAGATACAGAGTCTTAAAGAAGAAAACTCTTTGCAAATTTAGCAAATTTAAGAATTTAGCAAGGGGAAGCCACTGAAGTTGTAAAAAATCAAGAAATGACAAAACAATATACAGAATAAAAAAAGAACAGAATGTGAAATATGAGAAAAACAACAGATCTGGAAAACATATCAAGAAGAAAAAATGTAAGAATAATTGGACAACCTGAAAGCCATGGAAAAAAGGAACTTTGATACAATAATGCAAGAAATAATCCAAAAAAATTTTTGGAGTCATAGAATAAGAGGGTAAAGTAGAAACAGAAAAATCCACTGATCACAATCTCAAAGAGATTTTTTTTTGTGGAAAAAACATAGGAATATTATTGCCAAACTTCAAAAACCCCCGATCAAAGATAAAATTTTTAAAGGAAAAAATTCTCATTCTGGAACTACCATTAGAATTGTAGAAGACTTAGCAGCAGCCACCATAAAAGACCATAGGTCCTGAAATCATATATACTAGCAATCAAAAGAAATAGGCCTACAGCCAAAAATATCATATCCAGCAAAATTATCCATAACATTCATCATTCATTTTTGCAAAATTTTGTGTACCAAATGTTTGTCCCTTTCCCCTCCCCAATACAGCAAGCAATCTTATATAAGTTAAATATATACAATTATTTTAAATATGTTTCTATATTTGTCAAGGTGTGCAAGAAAAATCATGTCAAAAGGCGAAAAAGTATAAGAAAAAAAAACAAGCAAACAAACAACAAAAAAGATGAAAATACCATACTTTAATCCACATCTCTTTCTGTATGTGAATGGTACTTTCCATCACAAGTATATAAGAATTTCCTTGAATCATGACCATTGCTAAAAAGAGCCAAGTCCATCACAGTTGATCATCATATAATCTTCTTGTTATTGTATACAGTGTTTTCTTGGTTCTACTCAATTCCCTTAGCATCATTTCATTTAAGTTTTCCAGGATTTTCTGAAATCAGCCTGCTTATCATTTCTTATAGAATAATAATATTTCATTGCATTCACATACCATAATTTGTTCAGCTATTCCCCCAATTGATGGGTATCCACTCAATTTCCAGTTCCTTGCCATTACAAAAAGGATTGCTACAAACATTTTTTTCTACAGGTCCTTTTCCCTCTTTTGTGATCCCTTTGCTATAGAGACCCAATAGAAACACTGTTGGATCAAAGGGTAGTTACAATTTTATAGTCCTTTAAACATAGTTCCAAATTGTTCTCCAGAATGGTTGAAATTTTGTTATTATTTTTTCTTGTTCCACAAAGTAATTTCTTGGCAGTTTAATTGTTATAGTACTGAATAAAGTTAATTTAGATAGAAATGCCATTTTTATTATATTATCACAGTATACCCATGAGCACTTGATATTCCTCCAGTTGTTTAGATCTAACTTTATTTATGTAAAAATTGTTTTGTAATCATGTTCATACAGTTCCTGACTTTGTGTTGGCAGATAGAACGCCCAATATTTTATATTATCTACAATTATTTCAAATGGGATTTCTTTTTCTATCTTTTGCTGCTAGACATTGTTGTTTACATATAGAACTGCTGGTGATTTAAATGGGTTTATTTTATATACTGCAAGTTTACTAAAGTGGTTAATTGTTTCTAGTAGTTTTTAATTGGTTCTCTAAGATTCTCTCCATATAGCATCATATTTGTAAAATAATTTTGTTTCTTCAATACCTACTTTTAATTCTTTCAATTTCTTTTTCTTCTCTTATTGCTAAAGCTAATATTTCTAGGACAATATTGAATAATAATGTTGATAATGGGCAATCTTGTTTCACCCCAGATCTTACTGGGAATGCTTCTAGCTTCTCCCCATTACATATAATGTTTGTTGATAATTTTAGGTAGCTGCCACTTATCATTTTAAGGAAAACTCCATTTATTCCTATACTCTCTAGGGTTTTTATTAGGAAAGGGCAAATGATTTTTTTCTGCATCTATTGAAATAATCATGATTTCCTATTTGCTTGGTTATTGACATGGTCAATTATTCTGACAGTTTGTCTGATTGAACTTAGTATAATATTGAAATTGGTATAAATAGGTTATTATCCTGGTGATAAATCACTTCGTAATATTTTATTTAAGATTTTTGCATCAGTATTCATTAAATAAATTGGTCTATAATTATGTTCTCTGTTTTGGCCTTTCCCTGGTATTATTATCCTTATATTAATATCCTTAGATATTAGCAACATATAAAAGAAATTTGGTAGGACTCCTTCATCTAATTATCTACAAGCTTTATATAGGAATAAAATTAATGTTCTTTAAGTGTTTGGTAGAATTCACTTGTAAACCCATCTGACCCTGGAGACTTTTTTTTAGGAAATTCAATGATGGCTTGTTCACTTTTTAACTTTTATTAAACATTTTTATTTACAGAACATATGAGTGATTTTTCTACATTGACCTTTGCAAAATTTTTTGTTCCAAATTTTTCCCTCCTTCCCCCCACCCTTTCCCCTAGATGGTAAATAGTCTAATGCATGTTAAATGTGTTAAAATATATGATAAATACAATATGTGTGTACACATCTTTACAGTTATCTTGCTGCATAAGAAAAACCATATCTAGAAAGAGAAAAAAAAAACAAAGAATGAAAACAAAAAGGAAAAGCAAACATTCACAGAAAGCATTAAAAATGCTATTTTTTGAGGGGCAGCTAGGTGGCACCGTGGATAGAGCACCAGCCCTGAATTTAGGAAGACCTGAGTTCAGATTTGGCCTCAGACACTTAACATTTCCTAACTGTGTAACCCTAAGCAAGTTACTTAACCCCAATTGCTTCAGCAAAAAAGCAAAAAAAAAATTGCTATGTTATGGTCCACACTCAGTTCCCACAGGCCTCTCTCTGTACTTTCTTCATTGCTGAACAATAGGAACTAGTTTGAATCACCTCATTGTTGAAGAGAACCATGCCCATCAGAATTGATCATCATATAGTCTTGTTGCTGTGTATAATGATCTCCTGGCTCTGCTCATTTCACTTAGCATCAGTTCATGCAAGTTTCCCCAAGCCTCTCTGAAATCATCCTACTGGCTGTTTCTTTTTCTTTTCTTTTTGCTTTTTGCTGAGGCAATTGAGGGTAAGTGACTTGCCCAGGGTCACACAGCTAGGGAATGTTAAGTGTCTGAGACCAAATTTGAACTCAGGTCCTTCTGACTTCAGGGCTGGTGTTCTATCCTCTGCACCACCTAGCTGCCCCTTGCTGGTTGTTTCTTCCAGAACAATAATATTCCATGACACTCATATACCATAATTTATTCAGCCATTCTCCAATTGATGGGCTTTCATTCAGTTTCCAGTTTCTAGCCACTACAAAAAGGGCTGCCACAAACGTTTTTGCACGTGTGGGTCCCTTTCCCTCCTTTAAGATCTCTTTGGGGTATAGGCCCACTAGAAACATTGCTGGGTCAAAGCATAAGCACAGTTTGATAACTTTTTGAGCATAGTTCCAAATTGCTCTCCAGAATGGTTGGATCCGTTCACAATTCCACCAACAATGTATCAATATCCCAGTTTTTCCACATCCCCTCCAACATTCATCATTATCTTTTCCTGTCATCTTAGCTAATTTGACAGGTGTGTAGTGGTATCTCAGAGTTGTCTTAATTTGCATTCCTCTGATTAATAGTGATTTGGAGCACCTTATCATATGACTAAAAATAGTTTCAATTTCTTCATCTGAAAATTGTCTGCTCATATCCTTTGACCATTTCTCAATTGGAAAATGGCTTGAATTCTTATAAATTTGAGTCAATTCTTTATATATTTTAGAAATGAGGCCTTTGTCAGAACCTTTGAATGTAAAAATGTTTTCCCGGTTTATTGCTTCCCTTCTAATCTTGTCTGCATTCATTTTGTTTGTAAAAAACCTTTTTAACTTGATACAGTCAAAATTATCTATTTTGTGATTAATAATGATCTCTAGTTCTTCTTTGGTCACAAATTCCTTCTTCCTCCACAGATATGAGAGGTAAATTATCCTACATTCTTCTAATTTGTTTATAATATCATTCTTTAGGTCTAGATCATGAATCCATTTTGACCTTATCTTGGTATATGGTGTTAGGTGTGGGTCAATGCCTAGTTTCTTCCATACTAGATTCCAATTTTCCCAGCAGTTTTTGTGAAATAGTGAGTTCTTATCCTAAAAGCTGGGGTCTTTGGGTTTAGCAAACCCCAGATTACTATAGTCATTGACTATTTTGTCCTGTGAACCTAACCTATTCCATTGATCACCTACTCTGTTTCCTAGACAGTACCAAATGGTTTTGATGACTGCTGCTTTATAATATAGCTTTAGATCTGGTACAGTTATGCCACTTTCATTTGCTTTTTTCCCTTAATTCCCTTGAAATTCTTTACTTTTTGTTCTTCCAGATGAATTTTGTTGCTATTTTGTCTAGGTCAGTAAAATAATTTCTTGGGAGTTTCATTGATATAGCGCTAAATAAATAGATTAGTTAGGCAGTATTGTCATCTTTATTATATTCTCTCGACCTATCCAAGAGTACTTGATATTTTTACAATTGTTTAGATCTGACTTTATTTCTGTGGAAAGTGTTTTGTAGTTTTGCTTATATAGTTCCTGACTTTCCCTTGGCAGATATATTCCCAAATATTTTATCCTAATGACAGTTATTTTAAATGGAATTTCTCTTTGCATCTCTTGCTGTTGGACTTTGTTAGTGATGTATAAAAATGCTGATGATTTATGTGGATTTATTTTGTATCCTGCAACTTTGCTAAAGTTGTGGATTATTTCTAATAGTTTTTTAGTTGATTCTCTAGGGTTTTCTAAGTAGGCCATCATATCTTCTGCAACGTGTTATAATTTGGTTTCCTCATAACCATCTCTAATTCCTTTCATCTTTAATTCCTTTTCTTCTCTCATTGCCAAAGCTAGCATTTCTAATAAAATATTGAATAGTAATGATGATGGTGATAGTGGGCAACCTTGTTTCACCCCCTGATCTTATTGGGAATGGTTCCAGTATATCACCATTACATATGATGCTAGCTGATGGTTTTAAATAGATGCTACTGACTACTTTAAGGAAAAGTCCAATTATTCCTATATTCTCTAATGTTTTTAATAGGAATGGATGTTGGATTTTATCAAATGCTTTTTCTGCATCTATTGAGATAGTCATATGTTTTTTGTCAATTTGGTTATTGATATAGCCAATTATGCTAATAGTTTTTAAAATATTGAACCATCCCTGCATTCCTGGTCTAAATCCTACTTGATCGTGGTGTATTATCCTGGGGATTATTTTCTGTAATCTCTTTGCTAATATTTTATTTGAGATTTTTGCATCAATATTCATTAGAGAGATTGGTCTATGAATTTCAATTTTATTAATCTCCTCTTTTATTTTTAGGATTTCAAGTTTGTTATTTGATTGAAGGTTTTTAATTTGTTCTTTTTCTAGTTTTTTTTAGTTGCAAGCCCAATTCATTGATTTTCTCTTTATCTTATGCAATTAAGCATCTAGAGATATAAAATTTCCCCTTATTACCACTTTGGCTGCATCCCACAAATTTTGGTATGGTGTCTCATTATTGTCATTCTCTTGGATGAAATTTGTAATTGTGTCTGTAATTTGCTGTTTCACCCATTCATTCTTTAGGATGAGATTATTTAGTTTTCATTTGCTTTTTGGTTTATTTTCTCCTAGCCTTATATTGCATGTTATTTTTATTGCTTCATGATCTGAAAAATGTAGTTACTATTTTTGCCTTTCTGCATTTGATTTTGAGGTTTTTATGCCCTAACACATGGTCAATTTTTGTACAAGTTCCATGAACCGCTGAGAAAAAAAGCAAATTCTTTCTGTCCCATTTAATTTTCTCCTGCACTATCATACCTAACTTTTCTAACATTTTGTTTACCTCCTTAACTTCTTTCTTATTTATTTTGTGGTTTCATTTATCTTGTTCTGAGAGAACAAGGTTGAGATCCCCCAATAGTATAGTTTTGCTGTCTGTTTCTTCTTATATCTCTCAACTTCTCCTCTGGGAATTTCCATGGTATACCACTTCGTGCATATATGTTTAGTACTGATATTGCTTTGTTATCTATGATACCCTTTAGAAAGATATAGTTTCCTTCCTCGTCTTTTTTAATTAGATCTATTTTTGCTTTTACTTGATCTGAGATCAGGATTGCTACCTCTGCTTTTTTTTTGTTCACCTGAAGCATAATAGATTCTGCTTCATCCTTTTACCTTCACTCTGTATGTATCATTATGCTTTAAATGTGTTTCTTGTAAACAGCATATTGTTGGATTCTGGCTTTTAATCCAGTCTGCTATCCAATTCCGCTTTATGGGAGAGTTCATCCCATTCACATTCACAATTAAAATAACTAATTATGTATTTCCTGCCATCTTATTTACCCTAGGTTATCCTTTTCTCTTTCCTATCCACCTTTCCTCCTCCCCAGTATTTTGCTTTTGATGACCACCTCCCTCAAACAGTCCTTCCCCTTTAGAACCAAATCTGATGAGATTAAGATTAACACAATGCTCATCCCCCTCCCTTCTTTCCCTCAGTTATAAGTTTTGTTTGCCTCTTAATGTGATGTAATTTCCCTTATTTTACCTCCTTTTTCGTCTTCTTCCAGTATGATCCCTTTTCTAACTCTAATTTCTTTTTCATATAATTGTAATAAAATCAATTTATACCCTTATTCTCTAAGTATATCCATAACAGAAAATATAGTTCTCAAGAATTTTTTTCTTTTTTTTCTTTTTATCTTTCTCTTGAGTTCTGTGTTTGGAGAACAAATTTTTGTTCAGTTCTGGTCTTTTCATTAGAAATAGGCAAAATACACCTATATCATTGAATGTCCATCTTCTTTTCTGAAAGATAATGCTCATTTTAGCGGGATAGCTTATTCTTGGCTGTAATCCCAATTCCTTTGCTTTTTGTAATATCAGATTCCATGCCCTTTGATCTTTTAAGGTGGAAGCTGCTAGATCCTGGATGATCCTAATTGTGGCTCCTCGGTATTTAAAGTGTCTCTTTCTGGCTGCTTACCATATCTTTTCCTTGATATGATAGTTCTAAAATTTAGCCACAATATTCTTTGGAGATTTAATTTTGGAGTTTCTTTCAGGAAGTGATCAGTGGACTCTTTTGATAGCTATTTTACCTTCTGATTCTAAAATATCAGGGCAGTTTTCTTTTATGATTTCCTGTGAGATGATATCTAGGTTCTTTTTTTCATCATGACTTTCAGGAAGTCCTACAATCCTTAGATTGTCTCCCCTAAATCTATTTTCCAGGTCAATTGTTTTTCCTAGGAGAGATTTCATATTTTCTTCTATTTTTTCATTTTTTTCATTTTTGTTTGATTGATTCTTGAAGTCTTGTTGAGTCATTCACTTCCATTTGTTCCATTTTATTTTTTAGTGTCTTATTTTCTTCAGTTACTGTTTTTAACTCTTTTTGCAATTGGCCAATTAAATTTTTTTGTTCATTGCATTCTTTTTCCATTTTTTCCATTTTTTTTGCAGTGATCTCATTTCATTTTCCCATATTTCTTCTAACTCTCTTTTAAGATCCTTTATGCAATCTTCAGAGAAAGCCTTGTGACATGGGGTCCAGTTTATATCTCTCTTTGGGGCTTTTTCTGGAGTTCCTTTACCTTTCTGGACCTCAGGATTTTAGGTCTGCTCTTCTCTCTCTCCATAAAAGCTGTCTATGGTGAGAGCTCTTTTTATCTTTTGTATTCATTTTTTTAAAGGTATGAGGTCTGTTCAAGGCAAATGAGGGACAGCTGCTTTAATTTGCCCTGGGGCAGTTATGCTGATTGAGTTATTTCAGGTGCTGGGCAGTTCTGGTGATTGATTTATTGATTTTCAGTGCTGGACAGCTAGGTCTAGTGCTCTTTTGGGGCTCAGTGGTTCACAATCTATCCCCCACAAAAAACAGATCTACCAAACCACCTGCTTACAATCAGGACAGATCAGCCCAAGACGCCCACAGAAGATTCTCAGGTGTGTGGAAGCCACAGTGCTCCAACTTCTGCTCCAGCTCCCTGCACTGGTCTCCCTGTGCTGCAGTCTGGATTTGACAGACCACCCTCTGCCCAATTGGAACAGACCTGTTTTGAAGTTCTTCAAGGGTATCTTCTTCTAGAAATGCGTTGTACTCCAGATATTTGTGGATTCTTTAACTTCAAAACCAGTATTGAGGCTTAATCTGCTGTTGGTTTGAGGGAAGGTTAGAGAAGATTACAGAGAGTTGTGATTGATTTTTACCATCTTGGCTCCACCCCTGGAAGTCCTTGTGAAAGAAATTTTCAATTTATTTCTCTAAAATGGGTCTATTTAAATATTTTATTTCCTCATGCATTAATCTAGGAAATCTATATTTTTGTAAATATTCATTCATTTTATTTAGACTGTCAGATTTATTGGTATAGAATTGGGCAAAATAGCTACTAATTATTGCTCTAATTTTCTCTTCATTGTTGGTAAGTTCACACTTTTCATTTTTTGATACTAGTTAAGTTGGTTTTCTTCTTTCCTTTTTCTAATCAAATTAACCAAAGTTTTGCCTATTTTGTTAGTTTTTTCATAAAACCAACTCTTAGTTTTGTTAATTATTTCAATAGTTTTCTTTCAATTTTATTATTATTTCTGTTGATTTTCAAAATGGATAATTTGGTATTTAATTGGAGGTTTTAATTTTTTTTCTTTTTCTAGCTTTTTCAGTTGCAAGCCCAATTCATTGATCTTCTCTTTCTCTATTTTATTCATGTAAGAATCTAGAGATATAAAATTTCCCTGAAGAACTGCTCTAATTGCATCCCTTAAGTTTTGGTAAATTATCTCATCACTTTTATTTTTGGATGAAATTATTGATTGTTTTTATGATTTGTTGTTTGATCCACTCATTCTTTAAGTTTAGATTATTTAGTTTCCAATTAATTTTTGCTCTACTTTTCTATGGTCCTTTATTATATGTAATTTTTATTGCATCTTGATCTGAAAAGGATGCATTTACTATTTCTATCTTTCTGCATTGTGAAATTCTCATGCCCTAACATATGGTCAATTTTTGGATAAGTGACACATACCACTGAGAAAAAGTATTTTTTCTTTCTATCCTCACTCAATTTTTCTCACAGGTCTATCATACCAAACTATTCTAAAATTCTGTTCACCTTTTTAACTTCTTTCTTATTCATTTTGTGGTTAGATTTTCTAGTTCTGATAGAGGGAAATTGAGGTCTCTTCCTAGTAAGTTTTGCTTTCTTTTCCTTCTTGAAACTCATTTAAGTTCTCCTCTAAGAATTTGGATGCTATACCACTAAGTGCATATATATTTAGTATTTAGATTACTTCACCCTCTATGATACCTTTTATCAAGATATAGTTTCCTTCCTTATTTCTCTTAAACAGATCTATTTTTGCTTTCACTTTGTCTGAAATCAGGATCACTACTCCTACTTTTCTTAACTTCAGCTGAAGCATAAGGCATAGTGTTCCAGTCTTTTATCTTTACTCCATGTGTATCTCTCTGCTACAAATGTGTTTCTTGTAAACTATATATTCTAGTATTCTGGCTTTTAATACATTCTGCTGTCCACTTCTGTTTTATAAAAAAGTTCATCCCATTCACATTCACCATTAAAATTACTAACACTGTATTTCCTACCATTTTATTTTTCACAAGTTATTCTTTTCTCTCTCCTTTCAACCTTTCCCTCTTCATCAGTGCTTTGCTTCTGACCACTGCCTCCCTCTATTTGTCCTCCCCTTTTTCAGCCCCCTCTCCTTTCTTATTCCTCTTCTTTTATTTCAGCCCTCCCTTCTATTAGCCTTCCCCTTTCCTTTCCCTTTTTACCCCCTATGGTGAGACAAATTTCTATACCAAGCTATGTTATTTCCTCTTTGAGCCAAATATGATAAAATTAAGGTTCAAACAATACTCATCCACCTCCCTTTCCCCCCTCAACTATAATAGTTCTTTTGTGTCTCTTCACCTGACATAATTTACCCCATTTTACCTCCTCTTTATTTTTATCTTAATGCAATCCTTTCCCCTCTAATTTCTTTTTTATATCATCAAAGTTAAATTATACCTATACCTTCTAAGTATATTCTTTTTAAGTACTCTGACAAAGATAAAGTTTAATATAGCTTTTCCCCCTATTTACTTTTTAATACTTTACTTCAGTCTTGTATTTGAAGATTGATGTTCTGTTTAGATCTGGTCTTTTCATTACAAAATTTCACTGAATATCCATTTTTTTCTCCTGCAAGATAATACTTACTTTTCTGGGTAGTTGATTCTTGGTTGTAATTCAAGCTCCTTTGTGTCACAGAATATTATATTATATTATGTTATATTATATTATATTCCAAGCCCTATGTTCCTTCTATGTGAAAGCTGGGTCCTTGGTAATCCTAATTGTGACTCCTTGATATATGAATTGTTCCTTTTTGGCTATTTGCAGTGCTTTTTCCTTAATCTGATAATTACAATATTTCTTGGAATTTTCATTTTAGACTCTCTTTCATAAGGTGATTGGTGGACGATTATTTTATCTCTGGCTCTAGGATAATAAGGCAGTTTTCTTTGATGATTTCTTGAAAGGTATTGTCCAGATCCTTTTTTTAATGGCTTTCACGTGATCCAATAATTCTTAGATTGTTCTTTATTTTCCAGGTCAGTTTATCCAATTTTATATTTTACATTTTCTTCTATTTTTTTCATTTTTAAAATTTTGTTTTAGTGATTCTTTCGATCTTATTGAATCATTCACTTCCATTTGTCCAAATATAAGCTTTTATAACTTATCTTTGCATTTGGCCAATTACACTGTTAAAGGAATTGTTTTGTTCAGTGGATTTTTTTCCCATTCTGCCAATTCTATTTTTAAAGAAGTATTTTATTCAGTCAATTTCTAGGCCCTCAAAAAAATTCATAATTCTCCTCTATGCCTCTCATCACTTTTCCCCATTTTTGTTCTATCTCTCTTTTAAGATCACTTTTGAACTCTTCCAAGATAGCCTTCTAAGTTTAAGACAATTCATATCTCCTTTTGAGGTTTCTCCTCTAGACATTTTGCCATTGCTGTCCTCTTCTGTGTTTGTGTTCTGATCTTCCCTATCTCCATAGTAGACCAGGTCTTTTTTGCTTTTTTGCTCATTTTTAAAAGTTGAGCTTTGCTCCTAAGACACAGGGAAATATCCCAAGCTTCTTTTGTTGGGGGATAGGGACCTGTAACTGATTGCAGTGGGGCTGGGTGTGCTGCAGACTTTCCCACTGCACTGAATTGGTCTGGCCAAGTCCCACCGAGTTATTCTTGGATTCAAGAGCTCACTTGCTTTTTGCTGTTGCCTTGGAAGTCCCATAGTTGGCCTTGTAATCCACTGGCCTCTTAAAGCAGGACCAAATAGCCAATACTATTGAACTTTGACTAAAAAGTCTCCCTTTACCCAGACATACCTGTGGTGCTCCTCTCTACACCACATCTGTGCTGGTCTGTGTTACCCCTTGCCCAATTGAGACAGACCTTTCCTGAAGTCCTGCCAAGATATCTTAAAATGGAAATCATTACACGCTGAATATTTGTGGGTTCTATCCTCCAATATCTATTCAGAAGTTAAATCTAATATTGATTCTGAGGGAAGCTAGGGAGAGTTTGTCCTGTATTCTCTCTGGCATCTTGCCTCCACCCCTCAAGATATGACCCTATATTTAGTTTTAATTTTCTTTGCCTTTCTTCTCTTTCTTTCTATTTTCTGCTCAATCAATAATCACCAGAGATATCATATCTGGCTTTTCAAAAATTATATTGTGTTGTTAACTTATTTCTTGGGGAGGTTTTTTGGTTAGATTTTTCTAAATATTAAAGAGGTACATTGTAGCCCCCATTATTATAATAGAATATAATATAATGCTGCCTTTTTCTTCTTGTATGCCATTTAAATATTTGTATGCTATTCCATCCAGAACAATTATGTTAAGTATTGATATCAATACAGTATCTATTATAACATAATTTGTCTATTTGTCTTTTTTAAGTTAACTTTTGCTGTTAATTTGTCTGAAATCATGAATGCTATCCCTGTTTTTATAGGCTTATTTAAAGCATTATAGAGTTTTTCTAGTCCCTTATTTTTAGTGTTTGAATCTTTGTATTTTAAAATTGCTTCTTGCAAATAACATTAATTCTACTGTCCTTTTCCTCTTTATGGGTAAATTCAATCCATTTACATTCATAGTTATAATAGTTCAATTCAATAAATATTTGTTAAGCTTCTATGTAATGCACTATGCACTCTAATAAGCTATGTGGATACAAATATGGAAAAGAAAGACCTACCTTTAAGGACCTTACAACATGACTGGAGAAAACAAAACACAACAGAAAGAGCAAAAGCAGAGAAGTAGAGAAGAAAGCCATTATAGGGACCTGACATCATGAGAGAATGATGTTTTGTTGAGTCAAAATCAAGTGGAGATACTGATGAAAAGTGGAGAGTTACCCAGAAATTTTTGAGTTTTGTCTACTGGAAGACTTTGGAAAGAGTTTGTTTTTTTTTTAACCTTTGAGCCCTCCAATTATAAAGGAATTACAAACAGGGAATTAAGAAAGTTTTGAGCATCAATAACAGTATCAGTCAGTATTATGTTCAGATTTCAAATGTACCCTTTTCCCTGGGGAAGAAATAATGTTCTGTCAAACCTTTTCAGATTCTGACTTTACATTTGGAAATAGTACCTATCCCAAGAATTAGCCAGGCTTCAGATAGCAACACTAATATTCTTATATGACTTACAAATGCTTTTTTAAATCAAATATATATGGTAGGTAATACATACATTTTCCTTTGACTGGAAACTGAAGGACTGAGAGTTGAAAGGTCTCCCAATTTCACATAGTATGTTTTTACTGAAATTAAGTTTTCAGAACTGGAACTTAGACCTAAAATCTTTAAATCCAAGGATAGAGATGAAGGAGTGCATAAAGAAAGGGAGGTTAACCATCCCATCAATAGCACAATATGTTCTAGTCAAAGCCTTCTGATTTGAACAAAATCATAAATGAAATAGTGTGACAAAATTAATGAGATTCTGGTACTTTTATTTTGTTGTCAAGTTTTTTTTCTTTTCTTTTTTAATTAAAGCTTTTTATTGGCAAAACATATGCATGGGTAATTTTTCAACAATGACCCTTGCAAAGCCTTCTGTTACAAATTTTTCCCTCCTTCCCCCCATCTCCTCCTCTAGATGTCAGGTAGTCTAATACATGTTAATTATGTTAAAATGCATGACAAACAAAATATATGTATTTATGCAGTTATTTTGCTGTACCAAAAAATCAGATCTAAAACATATTTATGCAGTTATTTTGCTGTACAAAAAAAATCGGATCTAAAACAAAACAAAACAAAACAAAACAAAACAAAACCTGAGAAGGAAAACAAAATGCAAGCAAACATCAACAGATAGCATGAAAATGCTATGTTGTGGTTCACACTTAGATCCCACAGGATGCTCCTTGGGTGTATATGGCTTTCTTCATCACTGAACAATTGGAACTGTTTCGAAACATCTCATTGTTGAAGAGAACAATGTCCATCAGAATTGATCATCATACAGTCTTCTTGTTGCTGTGTACAATGATCTCCTGGTTCTGCTCATTTTACTCAGTATCAGTTCATGCTAGTCTCTCCAGGCCTCTATGAATTCATCCTGCTGGTTATTTCTTACAGAACAATAATATTCCATGACATTCATATACCATAATTTATTCAGCCATTCTCCAATTGATGGACATCCATTCAGTTTCCAGTTTCTAGCCACTACAAAAAGGGCTGCCACAAACATTTTTGCACATGTGGGTCCCTTTCCTTCCTTTAAGATCTCTTTGGCATATAAGCCCAATAGAAAGACTGCTGGGTCAAAGGGTATGCACAGTTTGATAAATTTTTGAGTATAGTTCCAAATTGCTCTCCAGAATTGTTGGATCCATTCACAGTTCTACCAACAATGTATTAGTGCCCCAGTTTTCCTACATCCACTACAACATTTGTCATTATCTTTTAATGTTATCTTAGCCAATCTGACAGGTGTGAAGTGGTATCTCAGAGTTGTCTTTATTTGAATTTCTCTGATCAGTAGTCATTTGGAGCACCTTTTCATATGACTAGAGATAGTTTCAATTTCTTCATCTGAAAATTGTCTGTTCATATCCTTTGACTATTTATCGATTGAAGAGTGCCTTGAATTCTTATGAAGATGACACAATTCTCTATATATTTTAGAAATGAGGCCTTTATCAGAACCATTAAATGTAAAAATGATTTCCCAATTTATTGCTTCCCTCCTAATCTTGCCTGCATTAGTTTTTTTTTTTTTTTTGTACAAAAACTTTTTGACTTAATATAATCAAAATGATCTATCTGGTGTTCAGTTAAGAGTTCCAGTACTTCTTTGGACACAAATTTTTTCCTTCTCCTCAGATCTGAGAGGTATACTATCCTATGTTCCTCTAATTTGTTTATCTCTGAATCATGAATTCATTTAGATCTTATCTTGGTATGTGCTGTGGGTCAAGTCCTAATTTCTTCCATACTAGTTTCCAAATTTCCCAGCAGTTTTTGTCAAATAGTGAGTTCTTATCACAAAAGCTGGGGTCTTTGGGTTTGTCAAATACTAGATTGCTATAGTTATTGCCTATCCCAATGGTCAACTACTCTGTTTCTTAGCCAATACCAAATGGTTTTGATGACCACTGATTTATAACAAAGTTTTAGATCTGGCATTTTTGACTTTTATTCTTCCAGATGAACTGTGCTACTACTTTTTTCTAGATCTGTAAAATAATTTCTTGAGAGTTTGCTTGGCATGGCACTAAATAAGTAAATTAATTTAGGTAGTATTGTCATTTTATTATATTTGCTTGACATCTCCAAGAGCACTTGATATTTTTCAAATTGTTTAGATCTGACTTTATTTGTGTGAAAAGCATTTTGTTGTTTAGTTCATATAGTTCCTGACTTTCCCTTGGCAGATAGATTCCCAAATATTTTATACTATTGACAGTTATTTTGAATGGAATTTCTTTTTGTATCTCTTGCTGTTGAACTATGTTGCTAATATACAAAAATGCTGATGACTTATGTGAACTTATTTTGTATCCTGCAACTTTGCTAAAGTTGTGAATTGTTTCTAGTACTTTTTTAGTTGAGTCTCTAGAATTCTCTGAGTATACCATCGTATCATCTGCAAAGAGTGATAATTTGGTTTCCTCACTACCTACTCTCTTTCTCTAATCTCTTTTTCTTCTCTTATTGGCAAAGCTAACATTTATAACACAATATTGAATAGTAATGGTGATAGTGGGCAACCTTGTTTCATCCCTGATCTTATTAGGAATGGTTCCAGTTTATCACTGTTACTTATGATGCTAGCTGATGGTTTTAAATAGATGCTACTGACTATTTTAAGGAAAAGTCCATTTATTCCTATATTCTTTAGTGTTTTTAATAGGAATACTTGTTGCATTTCATCAAATGCTTTTTCTGCATCTATTGAGATAATCATTTTTATGTTAATTTGGTTATTGATATAGTCAATTATGTTAATAGTTTTCCTAATATTGAACCATCCCTGTATTCGTGGTCATGGTGTATTATCCTGGAGATGATTTCCTGTAATCTCTTTGCTAATATTTTATTTAAGATTTTTGCATCAATATTCATTAGAGAAATTGGTCTATAGTTTTCTTTCTCTGTTTTCACCTTATCTGGTTTAGCTATCAGCACCATATCTGTATCATAAAAGGAATTTGGTAGAACACCTTCTTTCCCTATTTTTTCAAATAGTTTATATAGTATTGGAATTAATTGTTCTTTGAATGTTTGGTAAAATTCACATGTACATCCATATGACCCTGGAGATTTTTTCTTAGGGAGTTGATTAATAGCTTGTTTTATTTCTTTTTCTAAAATGGTGTTATTTAGCTAATTTATTTTCTCCTTTGTTAACCTGGGCAATCTATATTTTTGTAGATATTCCTCCATTTCATTTAGATTATCAAATCTGTTGGCATAAAGTTGGGCAAAGTAACTCCTAATTATTGTTCTATTTTCCTCTTCATTGGTGGAAAGTTCTCCCTTTTCATTTTTGAGACTAACAATTTGATTTTCTTATTTCCTTTTTCTAATTAAATTAATTAAAGGCTTATCTATTTTGTTGGTTTTTTCATAAAACCAACTCTTAGTTTTATTTATTAATTCAATAGTTTTTTTACTTTCAATTTTATTAATCTCCCCTTTTATTTTCAGAATTTCCATTTTGGTATTTAATTGATGGTTTTAAATTTTTTTTTTTTAGCTTTTTTAATTATAAGCCCAATTCATTGATTTTCTCTTTCTCCATTTTATGCAAGTAAACACCTAGAATTATAAAATTACCTCTTATAACCGCTTTGGCTGTATCCCACAGATTTTGGTATCTTGTCTCATTATTGTCATTCCCCTGGATGAAATTATTGATTGTGTCTATAATTTGCTGTTTCACCCATTTGTTCTTCAGGATTAGATTATTTAATTTCTAATTTACTTTTGGTCTATTTTCTCCTGGCCTTATATTGCATGTGACTTTTATTGCATCATTATCTGAAAAAAATGCATATATTATTTCTGCCTTTCTGCATTTGATTTTGAGGTTTTTATGCCATAGCACATGGTCAATTTTTGTATAAGTTCCATGAACCCCTGTGAAAAAAGTAAACTGCTTTCTGTCTCCATTCAATTTTACCCAATAATCTATCATACCTAACTTTTCTAGCATTTCATTTACCTCCTTAAGTTCTTTTTTATTTATTGTGGTTTGATTTATCTAATTCTGAGAGAGCAAGGTTGAGATCCTTCACTAGTATAGTTTTGCTGTCTATTTTTTCTTGCATCTCTCTTAACTTCTCCTCTAGGAATTTGGATGTTATATCACTTGTGTATATATGTTTAGTATTGATATTGCTTCATTATCTATGGTACTCTTTAGTAAAATATAGTTTCTTTCCTTATCTCTTTTAATTAGATCTATCTTTGCTTTTACTTGATCTGAGATCATGATTGCTACCCCTGCTTTTTTTTATTCACCTGAAGCATAATAGATTCTGCTGCAGCCCTTTACCTGCACTCTGTATGTATCTCCATGTTTTATATGTGTTTATTGTAAATAACATATTGTAGGATTCTGGTTTTTAATACAGTCTGCTATCTGCTTCTGTTTTATGGGAGAGTTCATCCCATTCACATTCACAGTTAAAATAACTAATTCTGTATTTCCTGCCATCTTATTTACCCAAATTTATGTTTTTCTCTTTCCTTTCCTCTTTCTCCCTTCCCCCCTCCCCAGTATTTTACTTTTGATGATCTCCTCCTTCAAACAGTTGTCCCTCCTTGAGAGTCCCCCCTTTTACACCTTTCCCTCAATTCTTCTATTTTTCCTTCTATTAGTCTTTCCCTTTCTTTTTCTCTTTTCCCTCCCACTTCCCTATAAGGTGGGACAAGTTTCTCTGTGAAACCAAACATGTCTGATATTCTCTCTTAGAGCCCAATCCGATGAGAGTAAGATTCACACAATGCTCCTCCCCCTTCCTTCTTTCCCTCAATTACACTAGATTTTCTTTGCCCATGTGAATTTGGGTATGCTCTCTCAGAGTCTCCATATTTTCATCTGTAAAATGATGAAGGTTAATTATGTTTAATTACAAAAATATATTTTGGTTCTAAATATTATAATCCTATAACTTATAGACAGTTGTTTATAAGAACAACCAGTAGAATATGTTCTAGAATGATGTGATTACAAGACGAAACAGTGAAAATTCAGAGGAAAGGAAAACAGGTCCATAGAATCAATGTTCAAGTATTGGATGAACACCTTCCAGATCTGCAGGACAATACCAGATACTGCAGAAGATGGCAAGAAATAATGATATACCATATCATCATCATCATTATTTGGATATAATATCACTAGAAAATCTAAACTTCTCAACCAAAAATTAATTGAAATAATAAATGAATTTGGCAAAATTACGAGATACAAAATGATCTGATAAAAATAATTTTCTTTCTTATGAACCAGAAACAAAGGGTAGCAAAGCATCACAAAAAGAAATTTTATTTACAACAACAACAACAACAACAACAACAATAAGCTATAAATGATTTGGGAATTAATCATTTAGAAATACATACGTCCTCAATTACATATACTAAATGTAGTCCTCAACAAGTATAAAAATATTAGGACTAAAAATAAGACATCATATTTATTCAGATGAATACCAAATATATTCAGCTCAAATCTCTTTCTTTAAATTATGGTCCCATATTAAAAGTGCCAATTTCTTCCATGAATATTTGCATTTCAAAAGCAATACATCTAAAATGTAAAAGATTATATTTTCCCCAAAGCCCATTTTCTTCCAAACTGACCCATTTCTGATGATGGACTCACAATTTTTATAACTATCCGGGTTTTGGAATCAATTGACTTTTCATTCTTTTTTAGCTCCCATTTGTCCTTTGTCATGTCTTCTTGATGCTGCCTCCATAAAACCTCTCACATGTATTCTCTTCTCTCCATCCATTCAGCTTTTATTATATATCAAACCCTTGTCACCTCTTTATTGGATACTATGTTAGACTTCTCATTGGTGACACTAACTCTGATTTCTCTTTTACAATCTATCTTTAACACAGCTGCCAGATTCATGTTCCTAAAACAAAGGTCTGACCATGTCAAGCCACTATCATGTTCCTATCTTCCTCCTCTCAGTTTTTTAATGTCTTATTTTCTCTAGGATAAGATATAAATTTCTCAACTTACTAAATTAAAGTTTTCCATAATTTGAACCCAACTTACTTTTTTAGCTTAATTTTTTTTATTACAATGTGGTGTAGTGGAAAGAAAGTTGGATTTGGATTAATCAATATGGAATTTCAATTCTACTTCTGCTCCTATTACTTACAATATCTTGATCAATGCCACTTAACTCAACCTCAGTTTTCTCATTAGAAAAATGAGAGAGGTTGAGTTAAAATAGAAGCTTTTACATTTTTCTGCATGAATACTTGAGTATTCTTGTGAAGCCTATGAAACCATTCTTTTTTAAATTTTTTTTTTCATTTTTTTATTTGCAAAACATATGTAGGGGTGATTCTTCAACATTAACCCTTACAAAGCTTTCTGTTACAAATTTTTCACCCCTACTCCCTACCCCTCCCCTAGATGGCATGATATCCAATACATGTTAATTATGTTAAAATACTTGACAAGTCGAATATATGTATACATATTTCCACACTTATCATTGTTGTGCAAGAAAAATGGTATCTACAAGAAAGAAAAATCAGATAAAGGAAACACAATGCAAGCAAACATCAATCGAGAGCATGAAAATGTTATGTTGTGGTCCACATTTCACATCCCTCTCTCTGGATGTATATGGCTTTCTTCACTGAACAATTGGAACTGATTTGAAACATTTCATTGTTGAAGAGAGCCATGTCCATCAGAATTGATCATCATATAGTATTGTTGTTGCTATATATAATGATCTCCTGGTTCTGCTCATTTCACTCAGCATCAGTTCATGCAAGTCTCTCTAGGCCTCCTATGAAACTATTCTAAGAATAATGTCTTAAATGCATAAAATAAAATGCACAGGATTATGGAGAAAACCAATTATACTGGAATGCAATCATCAAAATATTTTAAAAACAAAATATCAAAGGAGAAAAACAATTCTTTGAAAATTAGAATTGGGCAAAGGGATGTCAGTGAAGCTATAAAAGACCATGAAATAACAAAACAAAATATAAAGAAAAAAAATAGAAGAGAATGTGAAACATCTTATAATAAAAATAATATATCTGGAGAACAGATCAAGAAGAAAAAAATTAGAATAATTGAATTATCTTAAAGCTGTGATTCAAAAAAGAACTTTGATATAATAGATAAGAAATAATCAAAGAAAATTGTCTAAAATGATAGATCATGAGGTGAAAGTAGAAATAGGAAAAAATTATATTATTACCACCTCAAAGAGATCATATAAGGAAAACACATAGGACCATTATTTCTAAATTTCAAAATCCCCAGATCAAAGAAAAAATTCTATGAGAAACAAAACAAACAAACAAAAAAGCCAATTCAAATATGCTAGAGGTACAGCTAGTATTGTATTGGCTTTATCAGCAGCTACAATAAAAGACCACAGGTCCTGGAACATTATATATTGATAATCAAAAAACTAGGCCAGTGGCCAAAAACATTATATCCAGGAAAATTAAGCCCAATATTGAACAAAAATGGATATTCAATGAACTCACAAATTTTAAGGATTTTGTCTTGACTCAACTTGAACTCAATAGGAAATTTAGCAAAGAGCCAACATGAAAGATTAATTTCAAGGGATTCAATGATGACAAACTTTTTGTGTTTTATACATGGAAATATAAACACTATGTCTAAGACTGACATTAGTAATTGAGTAGTCCAAAAAAATACTGGGGCAGAGCTGAATATGATCTGACTCTAAAAAGCAAAATCATCTAGGAAAAGGTAAAAACAATAAATATGCCATACAAATGAGGTACAGAGAAAGAATCAACACAGAAGCTTTAGATGGATGAGGAGGGCTGGTAATATTGAAAACCTATTCACATTGGAATGGGTTAAATAAAGAACAATCCACACATATACCATGAAGGTATATCACCTTCCAAAATCTATAAAGAAATAAGAGGGGGAAGAAATAGGATAAGGTGGGGTATAGAAGTCTGTGTAGATTTATGGCATGAGACAAGGTGTATAGATTAATGGGAAGAGAAAAAAAAAGGAAGGAAATGTAGCAAAAGTCAAGGTGGAGTACAGAAGAGTATTTAGATTAATGAGAGTGGAATAAAGTATATAGATTATTAGGAATGAGGAAAATTAGGAAAAAGGGAGAGAAAGGGTATAAGGAGAAGGTAAGGGAGGGATCCATGGATGGGGAAAGGTTAAGTAATAGCAAGACAAGTTAAACAATAGAACTAAAGTAAAAGAGTTAGCAGGGATAGGAAATAAGAGACACACACCAATACAGTAACAAGGATCAGGAGTAGAATTATTAGGAAAAAATAGAACTAATAATCATTAATCTCAGACAAAATTCAAACTTAAAAAAGATTCAAGAGAGAAATCTATATAACAGCCATATTAATACTGTTAGATGTATATCTTTGTATTTATAAATGCATATATATATGTGTGTGTGTGTATGTGTATGTAGGTGTGTATGTACGTATGTGTATGTGTGTACACTGATATATGTATGTGCATAGGTATGGATGTATATTATACATATGTATATAATGCATACATATATCCTTATTTAACTGTAAAAACCTGAATAAAAAAGATAATATAATCAAAAGAAAAAGAAATTATTTGACAAAATACATATGATTAATATAACAAGTAAAAGCTTAATATCTAAAATATATAATGAAACACTAGACATTCATAAAGATAACTTTTAATTACCAATAGATAAAAGTTAAAAGGATAATAATTTGCATGAGGAAAATACAAATTATTAATAATCACTTGAAAAATGCTTACCTTATGACACACAAATTTAGATAACTTTGAAGTATATCACAACCATAAGCTTGACAAAAATAATTAAAAACAATGAAAGATAGATATGGAGAAATAGATATACTATTCATAGCTAGTAGAATCATAGTAAAGACTATATTTTTAAAAAGCAATCTGACAATAAATGGTAAAAGTTTTGAAATTTATCATATTTCTTTGACCCAGTAACTGCATGGCATATGTAATTGAGAAAGTTAACAAAAACAAAAAAGATAGGCATTAAAAATTTTACGGCAATATTAATTATAATTATTTTTAGAAGACAAGTAACTAGGATATTCACAAATAAGAAAATGCTTAAGTAAATTGCAATATTATGTAATACTGTAATGCAATTAAGATCAACAAGTGTGAAGAATATAAAGAAATCTGGAAAGAACCTTATGAAATAATGCAAAAAAAAATCCCACCATTGGAAGAAAAGAATGCAGTATTTGGAATCAGATATCCTGAGTTCAGTCACCAGTTTTGCTGTTTATTCATCATATAACCTCACTTGCCTCATCTATAAACTGTGGAAGATAATGAGCATTAAATAAATTCATATGTGATAAAGTATTTTATAAATCAGTAAGTACTGCATAAAAAATGTTATTATTGTTGTTTCGGTTATCATTGTCATTTCCTGAGGACAGGTCCCTGTACCAGATTTTGAGGGCCTAATGATCATTGTCCCTTCAGGTTTTCCAAGATTCACAGAATTGCATTGAGAACAATATTAGAAATTCACAGTTAAATAGTAAAATGACCTCCAAACTGCTCTGTCTGGTTAATTGATATAAAGAAAAGTCCCTTTCTACTCACCTCTCCCATCTACCTAACCCCTTCCCTTTCATCTGCCTTGAACTAATTCTGGTGTACTTAATTCTTAATTCAAATAAGATGTGAACTTGAAACCAAATGCATTTTAATAACTCTTTACTGTTCTGTGGCATGGAGAGTAATGATCCTTGAATTAGGTATGTCTTTCTCTAATGACCTTTTTAACAGAAAAAAATTAGTTGAAGAGTGAAATGGATGGATTGAATTAATGAGTGATTTCATTCTCTTTATGGACTGTATTAGAAAGCAAGTTCAAAATGTTTGACCCATTTGACCTCTAGGAGCCCCTTACATTCAAACAAGAATTATGTCCCCTTCTTCTCCCAACATTCAATCACAATTTCATTCAAATATAGGTGAATGAATGATTAAATAATAATAAAAAAATTAGTGCTTACTATGTATCAGGCACTATGCTCAATGCTAAGGATACAAATGGAAAAAGAGATGTAGTTTTAGTCCTTTGGAGGTTATATTCTAATATGGCAAGTCATATATATATATATACATAAATGGAATTTTATAATAGAGAGGATATTAGGATCTCTGAAAACATCATGCAGTTTTCCAAATACAATGTAGCCTCTTTTTCTTCTCTTATCTACTTTGGGGATCTAACATTGTGGTTATTCAAAATACCTATACTCACATAATTTGTGGCCCATCTATCTGCATGTAGTGTATGGGTAATATGCTTCTTCATCCACTAAATTTTTTTTTCTGTGCAAATTAGGGCTATCTCTTTTAAGGTTGTGTATCTCATTGACATGGTCCTCTAGTGTTCAAGGACTTGATGCATTTAGTAGAATGCAAGTTACAAACAGAGGCATCATAAAAGTTCATCTATACAAAATCCCTATTTTTTCTGAATTTGTAGAGTACATCTTTTATGACAATCATTCAGTCAACCAACAGACATTTATAAAATAACTTCTATCAGGGAAACATTATGCTTAGCACTGGAAATAAAAATACCAAAAATGAAACTATCCTTACCCTAAATTACTTAGTATTCTCTTAGAGGCAACAACATGTATATGTAAATATATGTATGTATGTATGTATATGTGTGTACATATATGCATATATACATACATACATACATACATATATATATATATATATATATATATATATATATATATATGAAATGCAAGGTAGTTTAGGTAGAGGAAAACAAAGAGTTGAGAAGATCAAAAAAGGCTTTGTATACAATGTGCCATTTTAACTTCATCTTGAAAGGTGTAATGGATTCCATGAGCTAGAGGAGAGGATGAAGAGCATTTCAATCAAGTTAGTCCATGGGAAGGACATGAAAATGGGTATGTCATGTATGAGGAGTTATTTTTCTTGTTCAGTCAATTCAGTCATTTTCAACTCTTTGGGACCCACTTTGGGGTCTTGGAGTGGTTTTCTATTTCCTTCTTCAGCTCATTTACAGATGAGGAAACTGAAGCAGAGTTAAGTGACTTGGTCAGGGTCACACAACTATATGTGTCTGAGGCTAGATTTGAACTTGAAAAAAGGAGTCTTCCTGACTTCAGACCGCGTGTTCTATCTACTGCATCACCTAATGGAACAAGTATGGAAATGAGAATAAGTGGTCTGATGAGACTGGAAATATATGTTGTAGTCTTTTTTAGATTTATTTCAAAATTTTTTGGTCATGAGTTATCCATAGTTATTGAATATTCATAATACTCAAAATAACTTAGCCATTTATAGATACTCTTTGAATAATAATTGCTATTCCTATATACAATGTTCTCTTGGTTCTGCTTGCTTCATTCTTTGTTATTTCATGCAGATCTTTTAATGTGTTCATAAAATCAATGTTTTTGTCATTTCTTACAGTATAGAAGTATTCCATTATAATTATATACTTATTCATTCATTCAGCCTTATTCAGTCATTTCTAAATTGATGGTCATCCCCTCATATTCCAGTTCTTTAAAAAAAAAAAAGAACTGGACACAGTTCACAAAGACAGCCACTATAAATTCTTTTCTTTTTTCCTGATCACCTTGGGAAAGAGACGTTATCATAGTATTGCTTGGTCAAATTATATACGGAGTTGTATAACTTTTCAGCATAATTCAAGATTGCTTTTAAAAATGGGTAGATCACTTCACAATTTCACTAACAGTGTATTAGTTTCCCAATCTTTCCAATCCCCTCCAGTATTTATCATTTCCCTCTTCTATCCTTTTAGCCCATCTAATAGGGATGATATGGTACCCTAAAGTTTTTTTTAATTTTCATTTCTCTAATCAATAATAATTTAGAGCATTTTTCACATGGATACACACACATATGTATTTGATTTTGTCTTCCAAAAACTGCATGGTCATATTCTTTTATCATTATTAATTGGGGAATGACTCATATTCTCATAAATTTTATTCAATTTTCTATACATTTAGGATATGCAGCCTTTATCCAAGAAAATGTCTGTAAAAATTTTCTCCAATTTTCTTCTTTCCTTCTAGTCATAGCTACATTGAAAGATCTTTTGGAGTCGTTTTCTGAAATTATTTAAAAGCCAGAAGATTTTTAAAATGTTTTTCTTAGAACAATAAGAATCCACTGAAGATGACTGAATAGGTAAGTGGCATTGTCAAAGAACCATTTTTAAAGAAAATTACTCAAGCCATTGTATGGAATATGGGTTGGAGAAGGAAGAGACTTGAGGCAGAGAGATCTAGGATACTGTAACATTTAAGGTTAGAGATAATGAGAGCCTAAACTAAAATGATAGAGTCATTCTTTGCGAAGAGAATGAAAGATGTAGAATTAGAAAGGGCAATTTGACAAGTGATTGAATATGTAAAATGAAGGAGAGTGAGAAGTTAAGAATAACTCTAAAATTGTGGACCTGGGAAATTAAAAGAGATAGTGTCTGACGACAATAGGAAAGTTTGGTTGGAATGGAAAGATGATAAGGTCTATTTTTTTATTAAAGCTTTTTATTTGTATAACATATGTATGGGTAGTTCCCCAGCATTGATCTTTACAAAGCTTTCCATTACATATTTTACCCCCAGTTCCTTCCCCTCCCCTAGATGGCAGGAAGTCCACGACATGTTAATAATATTGAAATACTTGACAAGTTGTGCAAGAAAAATCCTGTCTACAAGAAAAAAAAAGAAAATCAGAGAAAGGAAACACAATGCAAGCAAACCTCAATAGAGAGCATGAAAATGTTATGTTGTGGTCCATATTTCATATCCCTCTCTCTGGGTGTATATGGTCTTCTTCAGTGAACAATTGGAACTGGTTTGAATTACATCATTGTTGAAGAGAGCCATGTTCATCAGAATTGATCATCATGTAATATTGTTGTTGCTGTGTATAATGATATCCTGGTTCTGCTCATTTCACTCAGCATCAGTTCATGCAAGTCTCTCCAGGCCTCTCTGAAATCGTCCTGCTGGTTGTTTCTTACAGAGCAACAATATTCCATAACATTCATATACCATAATTTATATATACAATATTGATGGGCATCCCTTCAGTTTCCAGTTTCTAGCCACTACAAAAAGGGCTGCCACAAACATTCTTGCACATGTCGGGTCCCTTTCCCTCCTCTAAGATCTCTTTGGGATATAGGCCCAATAGAAACACTGCTGGGTCAAAGGGTATACACAGTTTGATAGCTTTTTGAGCATAGCTCCAAATTGCTCTCCAGAATGGTTGGATCCGTTCACAATTCCACCAACAATGTATCAATATCCCAGTTTTCCCACATTCCCTTCAACATTCATCGTTATCTTTTCCTGTCATTTTAGCCAATCTGACAGGGGTGTAGTGGTACCTCAGAGTTGTCTTAATTTGCATTTCTCTGATCAATAGTCATTTGGAGCAACTTTTCATATGACTAGAGATGGTTTTAATTTCATCATCTGAAAATTGTCTGTTTATATCCCTTGACCATTTATCTATTGAAGGGTGGCTTGAATTCTTATATATATGAGACAATTTTCTATATATTTTAGAAATGAGGCCTTTATCAGAACCATTAAATGTAAAGATGGTTTCCCAATTTGATGCTTCCCTCCTAATCTTGTCTGCATTTGTTTTATTTGTACAGAAACTTTTTAACTTATTATAATCAAAATTATCTATCTGGTGTTCAATTAGGAGTTCCAGGTCTTCTTTGGACATAAATTTATTCCATCTCCACAGGTCTGAGAGGTAAACTATATTACGTACCTCTAATTTGCTTACAAAATCACTCTTTATATCTAGATCTTGAACCCATTTAGATCTTATTTTGGTATGTAGTGTTAGGTATGGGTCAAACCCTAATTTCTTCCACACTAGTTTCCAATTTTCTTTTTTTTTCTTTTCTTTTCTTTTTTTCTTTTAAGCTTTTTATTTGTATAACATATGTATGGGTAGTTCCCCAACCTTGATCTTTACAAAGCTTTCCAATACAAATTTTACCCCCAGTCCCCTCCCCTCCCCTAGATGGCAGGAAGTCCACTACATGTTAATAATGTTGAAATGCTTGAGAAGTTATGCAAGAAAAATCCTATCTACAAGAAAAAAAAGAATCAGAGAAAGGCAACACAATGCAAGCAAATGTCAATAGAGATCATGAAAATGTGACGTTGTGGTCCATATTTCATGTCCCTCTTTCTGGGTGTATATGGTTTTCTTCAGTGAACAACTGGAACTGGGTTGAGACAATTCTTTATTGCAGAGAGCCATGTCCATCAGAATTGATCATCATGTAATACTGTTGTTGCTGTGCATGATGATCTCCTGGTTCTGCTCATTTCACTCAGCATCAGTTCATGCAAGTCTCTCCAGGCCTCTCTGAAATCGTCCTGCTGGTCGTTTCTTACAGAACAATAATATTCCATAACATTCATATACCATAATTTATTCAGCCACTCTCCAATTGATGGGCATCCCTTCAGTTTCCAGTTTCTAGCCACTACAAAAAGGGCTGCCACAAACATTCTTGCACATGTGGGTCCCTTTCCCTCCTCTAAGATCTCTTTGGGATATAGGCCCAGTAGAAACACTGCTGGATCAAAGGGTATGCACAGTTTGACAACTTTTTCAGCATAGCTCCAAATTGCTCTCCAGAATGGTTGGATCCGTTCACAGTTCCACCAACAATGTATTAGTGTCCCAGCCCTCCCACATCCCCTCCAACATTCATTGTTATCTTTTCCTGTCATTTTAGCCAATCTGACAGGTGTGTAGTGGTATCTCAGAGTTGTCTTAATTTGCATTTCTCTGATCAATAGTGATTTGGAGCAACTTTTCATATGACTAGAGATGGTTTTAATTTCATCATCTGAAAATTGTCTGTTCATATCCCTTGACCACTTATCTATTGAAGAGTGGCTTGAATT
>JAJPUD010005590.1:107201-140676 GCA_023553655.1 Myrmecobius fasciatus
AAAGCTAACATTTCTAATACAATATTAAATAGTAATGGTGACAGTGGGCAGCCTTGTTTCACTCCTGATCTTATTGGGAATGGTTTTAGTTTGTCTCCATTACATATGATGCTTGCTGATGGTTTAAATAGATGCTACTGATCATTTTAAGGAAAAGCCCATTTATTCCTATACTCTCTAGTGTTTTTAATAGGAAGGGGTGTTGGATTTTATAAAATGCTTTTTCTGCATCTCTGGAGATAATCATATGGTTTTTGATAGTTTTGTTATTAATATAATTAATTATGCTGATAGTTTTCCTAATATTGAACCAGCCTTGCATCTCTGGTATAAATCCTACTTGGTCATAGTGTACTATCCTGGGGATGACTTTCTGTAATCTCATTGCTAATATCTTATTTAAAATTTTTGCATTAATATTCATTAGGGAAATTGGTCTATAGTTTTCTTTCTCTGTTTTCACCCTACCTGGTTTAGCTATCAGCACCATATTGGTCTCATAGAAGGAATTTTGCAGTATACCTTCTGTCCCTATTTTTTCAAATAGTTTATATAGTATTGGAATTAATTGTTCTTTGAATGTTTGGTAGAATTCACATGTAAATCCATCTGGCCCTGGAGATTTTTTCTTAGGGAGTTGGTTAATAGCTTGTTCCATTTCTTTTTCTAATATGGGGCTATTTAAATAGTTTATATCCTTTTCTGTTAACCTGGGCAATCTATATTTTTGTAGATATTCCTCCATTTCATTTATGTTATCAAACTTACTGGCATAAAGTTGGGCAAAGTAATTCCTAATTATTGCTCTAATTTCCTCTTGGAGGAAAGTTCTCCCTTATCATTCTTGAGAGTAACAATTTGATTTTCCTCTTTCCTTTTTCTTATCAAATTAATTAATGGCTTATCTATTTTGTTGGGTTTTTTGTAGAACCAACTCTTAGTTTTATTTATTAATTCAATAGTTTTCTTATTTTCAATTTTATTAATTTCTCCTTTTATTTTTAGAATTTCCAATTTGGTATTTAATTGAGGGTTTTTAATTTGTTCTTTTTCTAGTTTTTTTTTAAATAATAAGCCCAATTCATCGATCTTTTCCTTTTCTATTTTATGCAATCTTCCAGAAAGGCCTTTTGAAAAAGGGACCAGTGATGGTCCTTAATGACTTCCTCTGGAATTTTGTCTAAAGGAACCTCACGATCTGGGGTCATCCCTTCTTTCTCTTGATAAAAGCTTTCTATGGTGAGAGCTCTCTTTTGCTTCTTCATTTTTTTTTTAGACAGTGTGTATGTCTCTTTAAGGTTTGGAAAAACGATGGCTAAAGCTCTTTGCCCTGTGGCAATTTGGTGAATTAATTTAAGGTGCTGGGCTGGTGGGGGCTAGGATTAAGTCTGAATTACTCCTTAAACAAGGCAAGTCTGCCAGAACACCTGCCCCCAATCAGGGCAGAGTTCCCGAGTGCCTCAGATAAACTCCAGGTGTTTGGAGTTTGGAGTTTTTGCCACAATAAGCTGAGTCCCACCTTCACTTCCTGCCTACACCACTCTTTATCCCTCTGTCTGAGTTAGACAAACCTGATGTGAAGTTCTTCGGAGATATCAGCAAGCAGTGTCCAAGTATTTCTGAATTCACTGACATGAAGATCAGTTCAGAGGCTTATTTTGTTGTTGATTTGAGAGAAGATCGGAGGAGACGCAGAGAGTCACATTTTCACTCCGCCATCTTGGCTCCGCCCGATAAGGTCTATTTTTGACAAGCTATGTTTGAAATACCTATAGGGAATCCAGTCATAAATTTCTACTGTTTAGTTGGTGATGAAGGGTTAAAATTCAACAAGGAGACTGATACTGAATATCTAGTTTCTTGAAACATATGCATAGAGATCATAATTAAGCCTATGGATGATGATAAAGTGTACAAGGGAAAGAAAGGGCTCATGATAGTCTCAGAGGACAGCCAAAATTAAGAGGTATAGTATCAACAGTGTGCTGGTCAATATTTAAGAACAAGCTTTCTGGGAAAATGTACATATGGCATACTTTTAATTTGCATTATTAACATTTTCATCACTTTTTAAAATTTTAACAAAGAACCAAACAGTAAATAAAATTCTGATTTATAGAACTTGCCAATTTGGACATATAAATCTTCATACTGAAAATTTAATAATGTGCTTTTGGGAAATAGTTCAAACTGGCCCCAGCACACTTGTGCAGATGAATGATGATCTAGCAAAGAAGAAGGACCAGTCAGATAAATAAAAAGAGACCCAGGAGATGTCAGAGTCATGAAAAAACAGAGAAGAAAGACTTCAAGAGAATAAGCTGGTCAATAGTGAGAGAGATGAGAGGGCTCACAAAGGGTGAGAAAACTACAACAAAAAACTTGTCTATTAAGGTATCTTTGATAAATTTGCATAGAACAATTTCATTTGGATTATTAACTCAGAAATCAGTCTGTAAAAGGTTAAAGAGTTAGTGAAAGAAGAGAAAGTCAAAGTAGTGAATGCACAGAATTGGTTTTGGTTTGGTTTTGGTAGGGGATTGAGTTTGTCTACATAAAGAAGGAGAAATATAATAAAGTTATATGTTGAAAGGATGATATAGTTTTGTGAAAGTTTTTCTTCTTCTAAAAACTAAAAAAGTTTTTAAGGATGGGCATAACTTGAGCACATTTGAAGGCAGCAAGGGATGCAATAGTAGTCATGGAGGAGCTGAAGTTTAAAGAAGAGAGTGATTGAAGGGGCAATTATTGGAAAAAATAGGAAGGAGTGACCTCAAGGACATATAATACTGGCAAATGTGTTTGATGAACAGGACTTCCTTGTTTTATGTTTCATTTGATATCAATAATGAAAAAATCTTTAAACATAACTATTTTTATGAAATCTCCCATTTCTTAGAATCCCTTATTTCCTTTGATATATAGCTAAAGCCCCACCTTTTGCAGAAAACTTTTCTAGCTTCCCCAGCTCTTAGTGACTCCCCATCTAAATTTACCTAGTGTCTATTCACGTATCTTATATGTTCAAAATATACATATGTTTGATTTTGTCTATATATGTGTATTTACATGTATGCTATTTCTCCCATTAGAAATCTTGAGGGCAGGGAACATTTCACTTTTGTCTTTGTATTAGAAGTGCTTAAAATAGAGACTAAGGCAGAATTGGTTCTTAATAAATGTGTGGTGATTAATTGAATTACTCATTTATTGGGGAGGAAATATTGTTTTTATCTAAAAAGAAAGATAAATACAATGCCTTTCCTGTTCCTGTGACTGGGTAGTATAGGTCATTCTGGGGCCACTATATAAAAGAGAATGGCCTTTGGAATGGAAGGAAATTATGATCTGAGACCTAAGGGATACAGAAGTAGATTTTTATAGGAGAGTATATTGGTGGATCTGGGGAGGTTTGAATTAACCTTACAAACTCCTGTAATTCTTCATCCTTTTCAGATTGGCTAAGATGACAGGAAAAGATAATGATAAATACTGAAGGGGATATGGGAAAACTGGGACACTAATACATTGTTGATGGAGTTGTGAAACTGATCTAACCATTCTGAAGGATAATTTTAAACTATATCCAGAGGTCTATAACACTTTGCATACCTTTTGATCCAGCAATATCTTAATTGGGTCTATATACAAAAGAGATCATTAAAAAGGGAAAAGGACCCACATGTGCAAAAATGTTTGTAGTAGCCCTTTTGTAGTGGCAAGGAATTGGAAACTGAGTGGATGTCCATCAGTTGGGGAATGGCTGAATAAGTTGTGATATATGAATATTATTGTTCTATAAGAAAAATCAGCAGGATGATTTCAGAAAGGCTTGTAGAGACTTACACAAACTGATGCTAAGTGAAGTGAGTAGAACAAAAAGAACATTGTACAGAGTAACAGCAAGATTATGTGATCAACTGTGAAGGACTTGGCTCTTTTCAACAATGAGGTGATTCAGGAAAATTCCAATAGACTTGTGATAGAAAATGCCATCTGCATCCACAGACAGGGATAGTGACTGAATGTGGATAATAATATAGTATTTTAACCTTTTTTATTGTTAGTTGCTTGCTTCTTTTTCTTTTTCATTTTTTCCTTTTTGATCTGATTTTTATTGTGCAGCATGAATATGGAAATATTTTGAAGAATTGCATATGTTTAAACTATACTGGATTGCTTGCTGTCTAAGAGAAGGGATGAGATGAAGGACAGGAGAAAAATTTGGAACACAAGGTTTTGCAAGGGTAGTTGAAAACTATCTTTGCATATATTTTGAAAATAAAAAGCTATTATTAAAAACTGAAAAAAATATAATATCAAATAGTATTGAGGTGAACAAAGAAGTTTTGAGGCTGTTTGAGTTAATTTTGCCCCCAGGGGATTGATCTGAAACTTAACTATTAGCTCATTGGGCAAGAAGAATATAAAGAAAGCTCAAAGGTCACTTGCAAGCTCTTCTTCTGAGGAGCTCCAGAGACTCCAGAGAACTTTCTTGCTCATTATTTCTAACCTATTTGTTGGAGGGTTTTATCAGCTTTTATTTACCTGAGGACTACTTTTGAATTTCATTGTGAATTGCTTTTACCCAAGGGTACTAAAATATATTTTTAGTAAAAGGAATATTTATTTGAACTCTCAGACTCAGGATGATCCATTGAGATCCCTCTAACCTTGTTAAATTAATCCATTATCTAACAACCAACATCTAAGGTAATATCAAGTTGACTCACTGGTTTTAACAACCATAACCATCTGCCTGAGACAAAGTCCCATCTTTTAAATATTAATAATCTTCCAATGATGCTATATGGCTTTGCCATAAAATATCATATTGTAGTCTCCATAGAATGAAAATTATAAGTTATCCAACAAAAGCTCTGATAAATTCTGGCAAGTGACTAGATGCCTATTATGTTCTTTGTGATACTTTGTGAGTTTGACATAAATAGAATTATTTATTGGGGAGGTAGGGAAGTAGAAGGAAATTCTTCACAGGAGAAGCTAATCCATCTAGATATGGTCCAGACCAAGGCTAGAAACCTTTCCAAACTGAGGCTAACTTATATCACCTGGCTAGTAATATCTGACATCTTCAAGAGATATTGGCAAGAAGCTTCACTGGGTCCCCATCCCAGAAAGAAAGACATAATCCTATAATACATAATACATCAGACTATCAGGGCCAAGCTGCAGCAAACGTGTTTGATGTTGGTTTAATGTATGTAGGAGAGAACTGGATTGTATCCCAATGTTCAGGAAGAGGTCTCAACTAGATAAACAACTGGTGATTTGAGAATAAATCTTAGGTACTGATGTTGTTTGGAAAACACAACTGTAGCTTTGGTAGCAATAGTTATTCCAGTGAAATGAGCTCATCATAGTATTTTGAGCCACGAGAAACTTGAGGATTATTTAACTCATGCTATTAATAAGGAAATTGAGTCCTAGAAATATGCCTGGGGCAAAAATATCAGAACTTCAAATCCATGTCTTCAGACTTCATATCCTGTACTCCTATCACTTTAATATTGTAGTATATTCTTCCTTGTCCCCCTTCAGTATTGATAAATTTTGCCCAATTCACAAAAAAAGTATTCTAATATACCCTCAGTACTTTAGGAGATGTTTTCATGAGTTAGTATGTCTAACTCAGTGGTGTCTTAGTCACCACCACTATCCCCTTCTCCCCCCCAAAAAAGTCATTATATGGAAGACAAGATTCCAATGAATTCTTTTCATTTAAATAGATAGTATCTGAGACAGAAGACATATAGTGCATAACAAGGCTTCTTTTTTTTTCTAATGTAATAGAACCTTAACCTTATACTCCATTGTAAGGGAACAAAAGAAAGCACCAAAGCAAGACTTTAATGGATATTTGGAAAGTAAAACAGGGAAAATTCTGTCTATTCATTCTATTTCAGAATTTTTTAGCCTTTTCTTCATATCCTTTCTTGTTTTACCTGGTTTAGGTATCAGTACCATGTCTGTATCATAAAAAGAGTTTGGTAGGAGTCCTTCATTTCCTATTTTTTTGAATAGTTTATATAATATTGGAGTTAACTGTTCTTTAAATGTTTGGTAGAATTCACATGTAAATCCATCTGGTCCTGGGGATTTTTTCTTAGGGAGTTGATTAATGACTTGTTCTATTTCTTTTTCTGAAATGGGACTATTTAAGTAATTTATTTCCTCTTCTGTTAATCTGGGCAATCTATATTTTTGTAGATATTCCTCCATTTCACTTAGGTTATCAAATTTATTGGCATACAGTTGGGCAAAGTAACTCCTGATTATTGCTCTAATTTCCTCTTCATTGGTGGAAAGTTCTCCCTTTTCATTTTTGAGACTAACAATTTGATTTTCCTCTTTCCTTTTTCTAATTAAATTAACTAGAGGTTTATCTATTTTGTTGGTTTTTTCATAAAACCAACTTTTAGTTTTATTTATTAATTCAATAGTTTTTTTACTTTCAATTTTACTAATCTCTCCTTTTATTTTTAGGATTTCAAGTTTGGTATTTGATTGGGGGTTTTTAATTTGTTCTTTCTCTAGCTTCTTTAGTTGCAAGCCCAATTCATTGATTTTCTCTTTTTCTATTTTATGCAAATAAGCATCTAGAGATATAAAATTTCCCCTTATTACCGCTTTGGCTGTATCCCACAAATTTTGGTATGTGGTCTCATTATTGTCATTCTCTTGAATGAAATTAGTAATTGTGTCTGTAATTTGCTGTTTCACCCATTCATTCTTTAGGATAAAATTATTTAGTTTCCAATTGGTTTTTGGTCTATTTTCTCCTGGCCTTATATTGCATGTGATTTTTATTCCGTCATGATCTGAAAAAAATGCATTTATTATTTCTGCCTTCCTGCATTTCATTTTGAGGTTTTTGTGTCCTAGCACATGGTCAATTTTTGTATAAGTTCCATGGACTGCTGAGAAAAAAGTAAACTCCTTTCTGTCTCCATTTAATTTCCTCCAAAGATCTATCACACCTAACTTTTCTAACATTTTGTTTACCTCCTTAACTTCTTTCTTATTTATTTTGTGGTTTGATTTATCAAGTTCTGAGAGAGGGAGGTTGAGATCCCCCACTTATTATAGTTTTGCTGTCTATTTCTTCTTGCATCTCTCTGAACTTTTCCTCTAGGAATTTCCATGCTATACCACTTGGTGCATATATGTTTAGTATTGATATTGCTTCATCATCTATGGTACCCTTTAGGAAGATATAATTTCCTTCTTTGTCTCTTTTAATTAAGTCTATCTTTGCTTTTACTTGGTCTGAGATCAGGATTGCTACCCCTGCTTTTTTTTGTTCACCTGAAGCATAATAGATTCTGCTCCAGCCTTTTACCTTCACCCTGTATGTATCTCTATGTTTTAGATGTGTTTCTTGTATACAACATATTGTTGGATTCTGGTTTCCAATCCACTCTGCTATCTGCTTCTGCTTTAAGGGAGAGTTCATTCCATTCACATTCACAGTTAAAATAACTAATTCTGTATTTCCTGTCATCTTATTTACCCTAGCTTATGCTTTTCTCTCTTCATATCCTTTCTTGATCAGGCTAATTATTTTTCTCTTTTTTGATTTTCCATTGTCCTTACAGTCTCTTCTGCTCACTTAACATGAGATTATTTTAATATGTGTTGCTTTCTATTTACACATTTACATATTGTATCTCCCCAAATAGGTGAAGGCAGAAGAAATGTACTGAGCTGTTTTATAAGGTCCATAAAGTCTTCTGCCAAGAAAAGATATGCAATAAATGGTTGATTGATCTGTTGATTGCTGACTATGAATATTTTTGTATATATGTGGTATTAGGCAAGCTCAAAAGAAAAATAAAAGATGGAACTTGGGGAAAATTAGAATGGGTCTGTATTTCAGTATTACATCCCAATCTATTTTTTGATGAAATGAAAAAAAAAGAACTATTAATTCCTTATTTTTTATCTATTTCTATTCTACTTGTTGGAGACACAAACATGAAAAGGATGATAGTTCAAATTCTCAAAGAGCTTACATATTTTTAAATTTTTTTATTTTCTCCAGTTACACTTAAAAAACCAACTTTTTGGTTATATATGTACATTCCTTTTTTCCATATTTCCTTATGAATTCCTTATGAATCCTTATTGAAAGAGAAAAATCAGAATAAAAGGCAAAAATCTCAGGAGAAAAAAAAAGGAAAAGGGGAAAAAAGTGAACACAGTATGTGTTGACTTACATTTAGTCTCCATAGTTCTCTTTCTGGGTGCAGATGGTGTTTAACATCACTGAATTGTTAAGAAGAAACAAATTTATCATAGTTGATCATCACACAATCTTGCTGTTACTGTATATAATATATCTCGGGTGGTATTTGTTTTGCTCAGCATCTGTTCATATAAGTCTTTCTAAGCCCTTCTAAAATCAATTTATTCATCATTTTTTATAGAACAAAAACATTTTATTACTTCCCATATATCATTCCTTAATTGATGGCCATCTACTCATTTTCCAATTCTTTGCCACCAAAAAAAAAAAGAGCTGCTACAAATATTTTTGCACATGTGGATCTTTTTCTTCTTTTATGGGTTCTTTGGAATACAGATATATTAGTGACACTACTGGATCATTTATGCACAGTTTGATAGCCCTTTGGGTGTAGTTCCATATTGCTCTCCAGAATGGTTGGATCATTTCACAATTTCACCAACAATGCATTAGCGTCCCAGTTTTCCCACATCCCCTCCAACATTTATCATTATCTTTTCCTGTCAACTTAATCAATCTGAGAGGCATGAGGTGGTATCTCAGAGTTGTTTTAATTTGAAATTCTCTAATTAATGGTGATTTAAGCATTTTTCATATGACTTTGCATGGCTTTAATTTCATCATCTGAAAATTGTTCATATCCTTTAACCATTTAACAATTGGAAAATGACTTGGATTCTCACATATTCAACACAGCGCATTATGTATTTTGGAAAAGAGGCCTTTATCAGAAACACTGTGTCTAAACAAATTTTATCCCGCTTTGTGCTTCCTTTCTAAAATTGTCTGTGTTGGTTTTGTTTGTGCAAAAACTTTTTCATTTAATGTAATTAAAGTTGTCCATTTTCCATTTCATAATGTTCTCTAGTTCTTTGGTCACAAATTCCTCCCTGCTCCAAAGATCTGATAGGTAAACTATCCCTTGCTCTCCTAATTTGCTTATCGTATCACACTTTATGCCTAAATTAAGTACCCATTTTGACCTCATTTTGACATGGAATGTTAGATACATGTCTATGCCAAGTCTCTGATATATTATTGTCCAGTTTTTTCACAGTTTTTGTGAAATAATGAGTTCTTATCCTAGGAGCTGTAGTTTTAGGGTTTATCAAATACTAGATTGCTATAGTCAGTTATTATTTTCATGTGTACCCAACCCATTTCACTGATCTATCACTCTATGTCTTAGCCAGTGCCATATGTTTTTGATGACTGCTGCTTTATAATAGAGTTTTAGATCCAGTACTTCTAGGCCACCATTCTTTCTATTTTTTTCTTCATTAATTCCCTTGATATTCTTGATGTTTTCTTCTTTCAGATGAATTTTATTATTTTTTTCTAACTCTAAAATATTTTTGGCAGTTTGATTGGCATGGCACCGAACAAGTAAACCAATATAGTTGGATTGTAATTTTAGTGTATTAGCTTGACCTATCCCATGGACAATTGATATTTTCCCAATTGTTTAGATTTGACTTTATTTGTGTGAAAAATATTTTGTAATGGTGTTTATATTGTTCCTGGGTTTGTCTTATCAGGTAGAAACTCAAATATTTTATTTTTTCTACAGTTACTTTAAATGAAATTTGCTTTTCTATCTATCGCTGCTGGGCTTTTTTAGTAAAATAGAAAGGCTGATGATTTGTGTGGGTTTATTTTATATCTTACAACTTTGTTAAAGCGGTTTTCCTTGATGATCTCTGGAAGAATGCTATCCAGGCTTTTGTTTTGTTTTGTTTTGTTTTGTTTTGTTTGTTTGTTTGTTTGTTTTTTGGTCATGGTCTCAGGTAGACCAATAATTTTTAAATTGTCTCTTTTGGATCTATTTTCTAGGTTGGCTATTTTCCCAATGGAGTATTTTATATTTTCTTTGATTTTTTCATCCTTTTAAGTTTGTTTGACTCTACTTTGATGTCTAAAAATTTCATTAGCTTCCATTTCCCCGGTTGTAGTTTTTAATGTATGATTTTTTTAGTTAGCTTTTTTATCTTTTTCCATTTGATTAATTCTACTTTTCAAGGTGGTGTTTTCTTCAGTGAATTTTTTTTTTGCATTTGACTAATCATATTTTTTAGGAATTGTTTTCCTTTTCCATTCTGTTGACTGTCTTGCATATCTCTTGTTTCTTTCCCCAGTTTTTATTCTCTCTCTCTTATTTTCATTTTAAGCTTCCAAGAAGCTTCTTTGAGCTTAAGACCAATTCATATCATCCTTTGAGATTTCCCATGTGGATATTTTGTCTTCATCTGAGTTGGTGTTTTGATATTCTCTATCACCATACTAGCTTTCTATCATTAAGGCCTTTTCTGTTTCTCGCTCATTTTCTTTTATTCTTTCCTTTATACTACTTTATGACTTTTAAGGTCGAGTACTGCTTCTGGGGCAAAGGGGGTGCTGACCCAAGCTTCTTGTACCACTCTGAGCTTTGGCTTTGAGCACAGGGGCCCCTTGTGTTTGGTGCATTGCTCACAGCAGTGGGTAACCCTACCTGCTCTCTCCAGGAAACATCCTGGTTTCCCTGGTTGGCAATTTGCCTTCTGTGCTAGGAATGGAGGCTGCCCCACTGATTTGCTCTGCTACTGAGCTAGGATGTAGGGTTTCAGTTGTTTATTTATTATGACAAAGACCCTCTCATTGGTTTTCCTGGACACCCTCTGAGCTAAGTTGAACACTTCTTTCACCCAGTGAAACTGATCTTTCTTGAAGTCCTTTCAATCTATTTTGAGATGGAGAGTAGTTTCATTCCATCAGAGTCTTGCTTTTATGTGATTTTTAACAGAAATTGGGAAAACTCATGCAGTTTTCTAGCATCACTCTGCCATCTTGGCTCTACCCCAGAATTCTGAAAAGAACTTATATTTTAATAGAGGAAACATATATAGCAAAGTGGTGCCCAGGGAAGTTGTGTTTGGTTTAGAAAATTATAAGGATAGTAAGAGGAGTTATAATAGAGATTAACATATTTTATGTAGTAATAGTAGAGGTATTAATTTATTTAAGCTTCAGAAATGTATATGTTGGAGGTGGGGAGTGGAAAGGAAACATACACACATTTGGCTACAAGGCAACTGGTGAGAAGATGGCCAGAAACTCAAATAAAATATGACTGGAGCTGACTTAGATTTAATGGACCATCTAGAAATAGAAATAGAGCAGTGGGAAAAGTGCTGAACCTCAAGTCAAGAAAACGTGACTTTAATTCCAGCTTGAGGCACTTACTAACTGTGTGACCTTGGGCAAGGCATTTAATCTATACCTTCCTCATGTTCCTCAATTGTAAAATAAAGATAATGGCATCTGTCTTTCAGGGTTGTTGTGAGCATGAAATGAAACAATGTGTGTAAAGCACTTAGCACAGTGGCTGGCATATAATGCTTATTCTTTCCCTGTTTCACCACCACCACCTAAGACACATAGTAATTAGGACAACAGCTCCCCCAGGAGGGAGTTCCAGAGATGAGAAGGATAAGTAATCATAAAGGCTTTTAAGGAAAATTTTGGATACTTCAGATCTCAGTGAATTTTTGTAATTTTACAACCTAATTTAATTTAATTTTGTAATTTTCTAGCTTACTAGAAAGATGAATCCACTAATCTTTCAAACATAAAATAATTTAAAGATACAATTTTTAACTATTCCTGTTTATGTTTAAAGAATCATGGAGAACAGGAATATGTTCCAAGACTTCAGAGGCATAAAATTGTGTTGATTTTCAAAAAATAGAAAAAGGATGGGTTTGCAAACCATAGACTTATGAGCATTGACTGACTCCAGTCAAAATTTTTGAAAACATTATTATTTCTAAATTTCTCTTAAGTTTAATTTTGTAAAGATTGTCAAAATTTGAGATGAGCTTTCTCATGGAATGAGCCACTTCCTTATTTTAAAGTAGACCCTTTTGGAATATAAATTAATTTTCTCTAGATGTAGTGTAGTTTCATCATTCCTCTGCTCCATATTTCTCCTTATTAGATTGTAAAGACCAACATGGTTTCAAAAAACAGCTACAATGCAACAAGGAAGTCAAGAGGTTGACTCTGGGAATGTCTTCAATATTTTCTGTCCCAGACAGAGGACACAACACAAAATCAGGCATAGTCATTATATCACTATTATAGTGTTTTACTCAGGATTTTTACACATTCCAAAATTTTCTATTGCTCTAAAATAAGATGTGTGTTATCAAAATAATCTAGAATGTTCTAATAACATGATGTGTTCATTAAAAACAAATGTTAGACAGATGCTATTTTCTAGTACAAGGAAATGCTATGAACATAGTAACAAAAAATACTTCCTTAAATTTAAGATGTCCTAAAGTAGACTGTACTTTCTTTAGCCAGTGAGTTCCCTATTGCAGAAAGTACTTAAGCATCACCTTAGATATTGTTTATTTCATTATCAGAAATGTTGTAAATGATATTTACACATGAATTAGGATTAAATTAGATGGTTTCTTTTGCATCATCCTCTATTGTCACACACCCTTGCTTCTGAAGATTTTTAACATCACAGCATATCATTTCCTTCATGATACTTATTTAGAAGGCAAAAAAGTTAGAATTTTTTAATTTTTTTTCCTGAGGCAATTGGGGTTAAGTGACTTGCCCAAGATCACACAGCTAGGAAGTGTTAAGTGTCTGAGATCACATTTGAACTTAGGTTTTCCTGACTTGAGAGTTGGTGCTCTATCCACTGCCCCCAAAGTTTTTAATTTATCATAAGACAGACTTCAAAAATTTGCCATTCTGATTACCTTACAAAATTCCTGAGAGTATAGATCATGGTTTCATTAGTGAACAATCAGCCAGAAGTTAGACTAGGTTCTATGGAAGAAGTAGTAGAAGATCTAATCCCTTCCCTCAAACCGTTTATAGCAGAATTTAACAGAGTGTTCATGAAATAGCATGAAGTTGTAGCATCTGTATAGAGATGGCTGGAGTAGTGAAACAATAGCAATAATAGCACACATTTCTACAATGCTTTAAGATTTTCAAAGTACTTTTTAAAAATATAACCCTATAACATAACAGTACATGCAGTTATTTATAAAATAACATAATATGATCTATAAAATAAGGAAACTAAGGTTCTTAGCCTTTGGGGGAAATCAGATAAAATGATGTGATGCAAAACTCACTGGATTTGGAATCATAACAAAATTCTCTTTCCTAACCATCCAAAGTTTATATCATCTTTACCTGCCTTCTAGACACTAGCCTATGGAACACCTAGGCTTAAATCTCTTTTCTGACATTACTTTTGTAAATTTGGTGAACTCTCCAAACCTAAGTTGTTTTATCTGTAAAATGGTGTTAATAGTCCCATAATATCTATCTCACTGGATTGCAGAAAGAATATTATTAGATAATCTATGAGCAGTAAGTTAAAGTTGAAATATCAGCTGCTATTATTCTTAGAGAAGGTGAAATTTGATCCAAATTGATGGATGAGCAGGGATTGTCTACTTTTATCTTCTTTTGCTCTTTAAGCATGGAAGAAATATAAACAATTTTGCATCCATGGCAAACTATCAGTCCTGCAAGAGGAATAAAAATGATGACTGGATCAAGTCACTGTCCCTTAGGGATTCTACTGGGTAGGCTATGGGCGGGGGGGAAACTCATCACATAGTGTCATCTAGTAACCTACTGGTTACCTAATTAGTTGTGCTTTGTCTGTTTTTTATTTTTTGCTATGTCCTACATAGTTAAAAGATTCCACTGTCAGCACCTTTTAAATTCCATGTTCTGAGGCTCATCTTATCTCATCCTATTTATAGCTCTGAACCATAATATCTTATAATATAATGTCTTTCCCTTCAGGAAATCCTCAATAAGTGAATACATAAAACAAATGTTTACTTAATAATATGTCTAATTGAAGGGTAATCCTTTCAGGAACAACCAATTTTAGCCATAAATGCAGTCTGTACTTCAGGTCACTAGCCATCTCTGTCATTCCTGCAATCTTGCAAGTTATGTGAAATGGCAGGTAGGGCAAATTCCTCCTGTAGCCAATTATGCATTCAGGTTACCTTCCCAACTCCTACCTGAGGCCTCATGCCAATAAGAAAAGCACAACAGACCTAGGAAGAGACAAGGAGTGCTGATCATCCTTCCCAGAATGGGAAAGTGCCTGACTGGTTAATGAACTAAAACCATCTGGAGAAAGAGAAGAAAAAAAAATCAGGTAATTTTCTTTCTCCCTCTCTCTATCCCTTCCTGAGGTCTCCTCCCCCTAGCTATCCTCAGAATCCTTGTTTTGTTTCTCATTTTTAAAATTTTATAAATGCTTCTTATTTTTATATCACTTTTACTTTTGAGTATATTCCTTCACTTTCCCCATACCAGAGAACCATCCCTTGTGACAAAGAATAAAAAAAGAAACAGAGAAAAAAAATCTGTTTCTTTTTTCACAAAGGATGGAGACATTTTTCTTGTATCCAGAACTTGTTTAGGACAGGAATTCATTTTAGGAAGGTGGATTAACATTTCAGCTCTAATATTTTCTAGTTCCTAGCCTTCAACCTGTTGATTCATATTTTGTTGCAGATTGGTACTGATGGATGTGAGAAACTATGAAGTAAGCTCCAGTCTAACACATGAATGGATTATTAGATTCATAAACTGTCAGAGTTGGGAAAAAAAACCCTTGGAAATCATCGAGTACAACACCTTTCATCTTGTGGATATGGCACATGAGGTCCAGAGAGGGCCTTGAATACACAGGGTCACAGAACTAGTTAGTGTGGAGTCAGGGCTCAGATCCAAGTCTCTTCATCCCCAAACCTGTATCCTTTCTGCCATGCCATGAATTGACTAAGCCAATTTTTTCTTTTTTTCTTGTTTTCTCTGTGCCACCTGGGGACAGCATCCAAACTTCCTGAATTTTCTGTTCACTAAAGTTACTACTACCACCTATGCTTCTATTCTGGTAAATAGACCTTTACATAAGGCCCAGGACTACCATGTACTACTTTCCCAAAGCCTCTGCTTCTTAACCTATAAGTCAGGTAGTGATAATATTTTCATAGATCTATGATCCCTAAAGCCTTTTTTTATCCTCTATGATTCTCGATGATTCCCATCTTTCTTTAAATCTTCCAAAAATATGGAGATAAGATATAAAATGGTATAAACTGAATTTAATGATCTGGTAAATAAGCATTTCTCATACACTTGAATTTTCTTTTTTTTTCACTTTTTTTAATTTATTTTTTTAATTAAAACTTTTTATTTGCATAACATATGTATGGGTAGTTCCCCAGCATTGATCTTTACAAAGCTTTCCATTACAAATTTTACCCCCAGTCCCCTCCCCTCCCCTAGATGGCAGGAAGTCCACTACATGTTAATAATGTTGAAATGCTTGACAAGTTATGCAAGAAAAATCCTATCTACAAGAAAAAAAGAAAACCAGAGAAAGGCAACACAATGCAAGCAAATGTCAATAGAGATCATGAAAATGTTACGTTGTGGTCCATATTTCATATCCCTCTCTCAGGGTGTATATGGCTTTCTTCAGTGAACAATTGGAACTGGTTTGAGACAATTCTTTGTTGCAGAGAGCCATGTCCATCAGAATTGATCATCATATAATACTGTTGTTGCTGTGTATGATGATCTCCTGGTTCTGCTCGTTTCACTCAGCATCAGTTCATGCAAGTCCCTCCAGGCCTCTCTGAAATCGTCCTGCTGGTCGTTTCTTACAGAACAATAATATTCCATAACATTCATATACCATAATTTATTCAGCCACTCTCCAATTGATGGGCATCCCTTCAGTTTCCAGTTTCTAGCCACTACAAAAAGGGCTGCCACAAACATTCTTGCACATGTGGGTCCCTTTCCCTCCTCTAAGATCTCTTTGGGATATAGGCCCAGTAGTAACACTGCTGGATCAAAGGGTATGCACAGTTTGATAACTTTTTGAGCATAGCTCCAAATTGCTCTCCAGAGTGGTTGGATCCATTCACAGTTCCACCAACAATGTATTAGTGTCCCAGTTTTCCCAATCCCCTCCTATATTCATTGTTATCTTTTCCTGTCATTTTAGTCAATCTGACAGGTGTGTAGTGGTACCTCAGAGTTGTCTTAATTTGCATTTCTCTGATCAATAGTGATTTGGAGCAACTTTTCATATGACTAGAGATGGTTTTAATTTCATCATCTGAAAATTGTCTGTTCATATACCTTGACCACTTATCTATTGAAGAGTGGCTTGAATTCTTATATATATGAGACAATTCTCTATATATTTTAGAAATGAGGCCTTTATCAGAACCATTAAATGTAAAGATGGTTTCCCAATATGATGATTCTCTCCTAATCTTTTCTGAATTTGTTTTATTTGTACAGAAACTTTTTTAACTTAATTTAATCAAAATTATCCATCTGGTATTCAATTAGGAGTTCCAGGTCTTCTTTGGACATAAATTTGTTCCATCTCCACAGGTCTGAGAGATAAACTATATTACGTTCCTCTAACTTGCTTACAAAGTCCCTCTTTATATCTAGATCATGAACCCATTTAGATCTTATCTTGGTATGTGGTGTTAGGTATGGGTCAAGCCCTAATTTCTTCCACACTATTTTCCAATTTTCCCAGCAGTTTTTGCCGAGTAGTGAGTATTTATCCCAAAAGCTGGGGTCTTTGGGTTTATCGAACAGTAAATTGTTAAGGTTATTGCCTAGGTTGCCCTGATAACCTATCCTGTGCCACTGATCGACTGCTCTATTTCTTAGCCAGTACCAAACAGTTTTGATGACCGCTGCTTTATAATACAGTTTTAGATCTGGTACAGCAAGGCCACCTTCATCTGCCTTTTTTTCATTAATCCCCTTAAAATCCTTGACCTTTTGTTCTTCCAAATGAACTTTGCTACTATTTTTTTCTAGATCTGTAAAATAATTTCTTGGGAGTTTGATTGGTATGGCACTAAATAAGTAGATTAGTTTGGGTAGTATTGTCATTTTTATTATGTTCGCTCTGCCTACCCATGAGCACTTAATATTTTTCCAATTGATTAGGTCTGATTTTATTTGTGTGGAAAGTGTTTTGTAATTTAGTTCATATAGTTTCTGACTTTTCCTTGGCAGATAGGTTTCCAAATATTTTATCCTATCATCTGCTATTTGGAATGGAATTTCTTTTTGTATCTCTTGCTGCTGAACTTTGTTGGTAATATATAAAAATGCTGATGATTTATGTGGATTAATTTTGAATCCTGCCACTTTGCTAAAGTTGTGAATTGTTTCTAGTAGTTTTTTAGTTGATTCTCTAGGGTTCTCTAAGTATACCATCATGTCATCTGCAAAGAGTGATAATTTGGTTTCTTCATTACCTACTCTGATTCCTTTTATCTCTTTTTCTTCTCTTATTGCCAAAGCTAAAATTTCTAATACAATATTAAATAGTAATGGTGACAGTGGGCAGCCTTGTTTCACTCCTGATCTTATTGGGAATGGTTTGAGTTTGTCTCCATTACATATGATGTTTGCTGGTGGTTTTAAATAGATGCTACTTATCATTTTAAGGAAAAGCCCATTTATTCTTATACTCTCTAGTGTTTTTAATAGGAAAGGGTGTTGGATTTTATCAAAGGCTTTTTCTGCATCTATTGAGATAATCATATGTTTTTTGTTAATTTGGTTATTAATATAATTAATTATGCTGATAGTTTTCCTAATATTGAACCAGCCCTGCATTCCTGGTATAAATCCTACTTGGTCATAGTGTACTATCCTGGGGATGACTTTCTGTAATCTCATTGCTAATATCTTATTTAGAATTTTTGCATCAATATTCATTAGGGAAATTGGTCTATAGTTTTCTTTCTCTGTTTTCACCCTACCTGGTTTAGCTATCAGTACCATATCGGTCTCATAGAAGGAATTTTGCAGTATACCTTCTGTCCCTATTTTCTCAAATAGTTTGTGTAGTATTGGAATTAAGTGTTCCTTGAATGTTTGGTAGAATTCACATGTAAATCCATCTGGCCCTGGAGATTTTTTCTTAGGGAGTTGGTTAATAGCTTGTTCTATTTCTTTTTCTGATATGGGGCTATTTAAATAATTTATATCCTCTTCTGTTAATCTGGGCAATCTATATTTTTGTAGATATTCCTCCATTTCATTTAGATTATCAAACTTACTGGCATAAAGTTGGGCAAAGTAACTCCTAATTATTGCTCTAATTTCCTCTTCATTGGAGGAAAGTTCTCCCTTATCATTCTTGAGACTAACAATTTGATTTTCCTCTTTCCTTTTTCTTATCAAATTAACTAAAGGCTTATCTATTTTGTTGGTTTTTTTATAGAACCAACTGTTAGTTTTATTTATTAATTCAATAGTTTTCTTATTTTCAATTTTATTAATTTCTCCTTCTATTTTTAGAATTTCCAATTTGGTATTTAATTGAGTGTTTTTACTTTGTTCTTTTTCTAGTTTTTTTTTTTAATAATAAGCCCAGTTCGTTGATGTTTTCTTTCTCTATTTTATGCAAGTAAGCATCTAGAGATATAAAATTGCCCCTTATAACCGCTTTGGCCGTATCCCACAAATTTTGGTATGTTGTCTCCTTATTGTCATTCTCCTGGATGAAATTATTGATTGTGTCTATGATTTGCTCTTTCACCCATTCATGCTTCAGGATTAGATTATTTAATTTCCAAATAACTTTTGGTTTATTTTCTCCTGGCCTTATATTGCATGTGATTTTTATTGCATCATGATCTGAAAAAGATGCATTTACTATTTCTGCCTTTCTGCATTTGATTTTGAGGTTTTTATGCCCTAACACATGGTGAATTTTTGTATAGGTTCCATGGACTGCTGAGAAAAAAGTAAACTCCCTACTGTTTCCATTCAACTTTCTCCATAGATCTATCATACCTAACTTTTCTAACAATTGGTTTATCTCCCTAGTTTCTTTCTTGTTAATTTTGTGGTTTGATTTATCTAATTCTGAGAGAGCAAGGTTGAGATCCCCCACTAGTATCGTTTGGCTGTCTATTTCTTCTTGCATCTCTCTTAATTTCTCCCCTAGGAATTTGGATGCTATTGCACTTGGTGCATATATATTTAGTATTGATATTGCTACATTATCCATGGTACCCTTTAATAAAATATAGTTTCCTTCCTTATCTCTTTTGATTAGATCTATCTTGGCTTTTACTTGATCTGAGATAAAGATTGCTACCCCTGCTTTTTTTTGTTCACCTGAAGCATAATAGGTCCTGCTCCAGCCTTTTACCTTTATCCTATATGTGTCACTATGTTTTAGATGTGTTTCTTGTAGACAACATATTGTGGGATTCTGGTTTTTAATCCAGTCTGATATCCGCTTCCGCTTTATGGGAGAGTTCATCCCATTCACATTCACAGTTAGAATAACTAATTCTTTATTTCCTGCCATCTTATTTACCCAAGTTATGTTTTCCCCTTTCCTTTCCCCTTTCTCCCTTCCCCCCTCCTCAGTACTTTGCTTTTGATGACCCCCTCCCCCAAACAATACTCCACCTTTTAGATCCCCTCCCCCTGTTTTTACTCCTTTCCCCTGATTCTTCTATTTTCCCTTCTATTAGTTTGTCCCTTACTTTTCCTCCTTTCCCTCCCACTTCCCTCTAGCAACACACAAGTTTCTATGTGAAATCAAATGTCTGATATACACTTTTAGAGCCCAACCTGATGAGAGTAAGATTTACACAATGCTCATCTCCCTCCCCTCTTTCTCTCAATTATATTAGGTTTTCTTTGCCACTTCAAGAGATTTTACCTTGTTTTTAACCTCCTTTTTTTAGATCTTATTTTACCACTTTTTCCCTCTTTTCCCCAGTATGACAACCTTCCCTCCTCTAGTTCTCTTTTTCATATTATCAAAGTAATATCTACTTAATTATACCCCCAAACTTTAAGTATCCCCCTAGTAAAAATAATGTTCTCAAGAGTCCTTTCCTTTTTACCTTTTTATGCATCTCTTGAGTTCTGTGTTTGGATGTCGAATTTTTTGTTCAGATCCGGTCTTTTCATTAGAAATAAGTGAAATTCACCTATATCATTGAATGACCATCTTGTTCCCTGGAGGATAATGCTCATTCTAGCTGGATAAGTTATTCTTGGCTGTAATCCAAGTTCCTTTGCCCTTCGGAATATCTGGTTCCAGGCCCTTCATCCTTCAATGTGGAGGCTGACAGATCGTGTGTGATTCTAATTATTGATCCTCGGTATTTGAATTGTTTCTTTCTAGCTGCTAGCAGAATCTGTTCCTTGGTGCTATAGTCCTGAAGTTTAGCCACGATATTCCTTGGGGTTTTAATTTTGGGGTCTCTTTCAGGAGGTGATTGATGAATTCTTTCAATGGTGATTTTGCCTTTTGATTCTACAATCTCAGAGCAGTTTTCTTTCAGGATTTCCTGGAAGATAGTGTTTAGATTCTTTTTTTCGTCATGGCTTTCAGGAAGTCCAATAATCCTTAGATTGTCTCTCCTAGATCTATTTTCCAAGTCAGTTGTTTTTCCTAGGAGATATTTAATATTTTCTTCTAATTTTTCATTTTTTGTTTTTATTTGACTGATTCTTGAAGTCTTATTGAGTCATTCACTTGCATTTGTTCAATTCTTATTTTTAAAGTGTTTTTTTCTTCAGTTACCTTTTTAAGCTCCTTTTGTAAGTGGCCAATTGAATTTTTTTATTCATTGCACTCTTTTTCCACTTCACTAATTTTATTTTTCAATAAATTGGTGTCTTTTTCATATCTCTTTTGCAGGACATCATATCCTTCTTGCACTGATTTCAGTTTATTTTCCATTTATCCTCCAGCTCTCTTTTGAGGTTCTTTATGCAATCTTCCAGAAAGGCCTTGTGAAAAAGTGACCAGTGATGGTCTTTAATACCTTCTTCTGGTATTTTGTCTGAAGGAACTTCAGGATCTGGGGTCATGGCTTCTTTGTCTTGATAAAAGCTTTCTATGGTGAGAGCTCTCTTTTGCTTCTTCATTTTTTTTTTTTTAGACAGCGTGGATATCTCTTTAAGGTAGGGGAAGAAAAACGGCGGCTGAAAGGCGGCTGAAGTTCTTTTCCCTGGGTCACTTTTGCAAATTAATTTAAGGTGCTGGGCCAGTGGGGGCTAGGTCTAAGTCCGAATTATTCCTTAAACAAGGCAAGTCTGCCAGAACACCTGCCACCAATCAGGGCAGTGTTTCCCCGAGTGCTTCAGATAAACTCCAGGTGTTTGGAATTTGGAGTTTGGAGTTTGGAATTTCTGCCAAGATGAGCTGAGCTGAGTCCCACCCTCACTTCCGGCCTACACAGGAGTCCTCTATTTATCTCTCTGTCCGAGTCAGACTAACCTGATATGAAGTTATCCAGAAAGCAGGGTCCAAATATTTCTGAGTTCGTTGACTTGAAGATCATTTCAGAGGCTTATTTTATTATTGATTTGAGAGAAGATCGGAGGAGAGGCAGAGAGTTACCTTTTCACTCTGCCATCTTTGCTCTGCCTACACTTGAATTTTCTGGAGAAGATTGCTAAGGTTGCTCTTTTGAGTGAACCCTACATCCTATTGAGAAGTCTGATTGTGCTCAGTCCAATCAGTACAGTGACATCTGGCATCATTTAGGGAGGCTTACTCTCTGTAAAGAATTCCTCTTCTATTTGGATTTTTTGCTTCTTCTATGGCAGTGGTAAATACTTTGGTGAATGTATTTTGGTAAATAATAACTAGACACTTTAGTTTTATAAATATAGAACTTCCTAAAAAGTTACAATGATTTGAAGAGATTAGGGATTGGAGGTGTATGTGTCAAAAAGGGAAACATGAAGCTTTAAATTAAAGATTCTTAATTTTTTGTGTCATGGACATTTTAAAGTCTGATGAAATCCATGAATACATCCTTTCTCAGAATGATGTTTGCAAGTGCATAAAAATATCAATTATGTTCAAATATAGTTTTAAAAATTAAAAATAGCTACATATACCCCAGTTTAAAAACAATTATATTAAATATTTTAAAATATTTTTAGAGGAGACCATGAGATTCCTGGTATCAGATGGGAATTTTCTTTAATATGTACTTTTATATTGTAAATACCTGAATATGTATGAGGGGGATGTGAATTCATACTTTATGACAGGTTGAATTGGGAGATATGTATAAGAAATTGAGTATACAGTAGGGTGCTTTGGAGAAATTAGAGGAATGTATAAAAAAGGTATAAAGGTTTGACAGGCTTTGACCAAAAGTACAGAGATTTTGTACTAGTGACAATGTGCTAGTGGTATTTCCAGATCAAATAATCAGACTCTTAGAGCCATCAGGAACTTCTGAAATGATCCACTTCAACATCTTTCATTTTGCAGGAGAGGATGGCAAAGTTCAGAGAAGTTAACCTGTTTTTTAAGTATATACACAGATAGTAGCCCAGAGCCAGGATCAAAACTTGAGCCTCCTGAGTCCCACTTTGATACTCTTCTCACTATACCATGATGTCTCTAAAGGCATAGACTCTTCAAATCCAATGACTGCATGAGAAAAATTCAATGGATGTCTAGTGCATCCTTTTAAATACACAGCCACAAATCTATCTAATACTTTTAATTACAGTGGGGGTGTTGGACTGAAGCTTAGAAAGGAAGAAGGGATTACTCCTTCACTTCTACTTCTTAGCTGCCCTGGTATCCTTCAAGTATCAGCTCAAATTCCACCTTCCACAGAAACATCACGGCTCCCATACCCTTCATTGCTAGTGCCATTCCCCTAAGATTACCTATTATATCTCAAATGAACATGATTATTTACATGTTGTCTTGTTCATTAGATTGTGAACTTCTTAGGGACTGGGATGATGTTTTTGCCTTTCTTTGTTTTCCCCATCATTTAATACATTGTGTGGCACATCCTCTTTATTGTGCAAATGTGTCTAACCCTTCATGACTCCATTTAGGATTTTCTTGGCAAAGATACTGAAGCAGTTTGCCATTTGTTTCTCCAATTCATTTAAAGATGATGAAACTGAGATAAACAGTTAACTGACTTGCCTAGGGTTGTGAAGCTAATAAGTATCTGAGGCTAGATTTGAGTTTAGGAAGATGAATTTTTCTGATTCCAGGCCCAGAACTCTATCTACTGTGCTACCTAGTTACTCATGCCTGGCAGATAGTAAGTGCTTAAGAAATTGACTGACTTGACTAGTAATTTAATGGAAAAGCCAGAAATGGAATTCAGTTTTCTTGATTTCCAGTCCAGAAACATGAAAACAATTCAATTTTATTTAAGTGAAATCAGGGCAAGAATTTATCAAGCACCTAATATGTGCACTATTGTATTTTTTAATAAGGATTATAAGGTTTGAAGGAGGTGGCTGTAAAGGTAACAATCAAATAACCATACCTATGGATTATAGGCTTTGAAGCAGGAAGAGACCTTCATCCAACCGCATTTTTACTTAATATTTTTCTGATAAATTTTTAAAAATAGGTTACTTCCCAATGATTGTTTCTCTATGGAATATGGGATAAAAAATTTAATTTCTATTCTTACATTATTTTGTTCAAGAAAGCAAAACCCAGAGAAGGGGGGACTTGCCCAATGTAACACTAGGGGTAAATGAAAGAGATACAATCAAGCCCAGGTACTCTGACTTCACATGCAGTGGTTCTCCTGCTCTATTAGACCATGCTTAATGTTAATCAGAAGCTCACATGGTAAATATTCAAGATTTCCAACCTAAACATCATGGAAAACTTCCCAAAGGGAGGCCAAAGTCAGCAGATTGTGACAGAATTGGAAGATGTCAATAGAGTGAAAGGGCCAGGGTGAGGATGGCAAGGAAGGGCATGAAAATTGAACACAAATATATATATATATATATATATATATGCATATATATATACACACATATATACAACATTTGAAAATGGCATTTGTGGCATTAAACAGTTACTTTAAAAGGATAAAGGAAGAATTCTTGACATCACTTACCCTACTATTTCCCTTATTCTTTTACAGAATTTTTTGGAGGCAATTGGGGTTAAGTGACTTGGCCAGGTACACATAGATAGTAAGTATCTGAGGCTATATTTGAACTCAGATCTTTTTTATATCTATTTTTTTATTTAATTTTTTTTTTATTTTGAGTTGCATATTTTATTACTTCTTTTTTCTAACCTATCCCAAGATGGTAAAGAATCAGATATAAGTTGTATATGTGCAATTATTTTAAATATTTCCATATTAGTTATTTTGTACAAGAAAACTTGGATAAAAGAAAGTGAAAAAAATACTATGCTTCAGTCTGTTTTCAATCAATTTTGGTTCTTTCTCTGAAAGTGGATACTATGCTTCATCATTAGTCCTTTGGGATTGTCTTAGATCATTATATCATATTTCTGAGAATAGTTAAGTCATTCACATTTCTTTATCAAACAATATCACTTACTGTGTACAACATTCTCCTTGTTCTGTTCACTATGAAATAGTTGATATGTCTCTCCAATTTTTTCTGAAATCTTCCTGTTTGTCATTTTTTATAGCACAATAATATTCTATTACAATCATATGCCACAGTTTGTTTAGCCATTCTTCAAATGATGAAAATCCTTTTGATTTCCAATACCAAACACCACAAAAAAGAGCTGCTATTAATATTTTTGCACAAACCAGTCCTTTTCCCTTTTTTGGATATCTTTGGATTGCTGGATTAAAAAGTATGTAGCACTTAGGGCATAATTACAAATTGTTCTCCAGATTGGTTGGATAACCTCACAACTCCACCAAGAGTTTCCAACATCTGCTCCAATAACCTTTACCTTTTTTGTTGTATTGACCAACCTATAGGTGTGAGGTGGTATTCAGGTCCTCCTGATTCCAGAGCTAGAGATCTATCCACTGTGTCCTTTAGCTGCCCCTATTATTCCTTTATTTTAAATAACATATTAATGCAAGGTAAGTCAGTAACTATTAGAAATTCAAATTTTTAATATAGATAGTGAGATTTTGGTGAATGACAATTTTATAAACTTACAAATTACTTTGAAAAGTCTAAATCCTGCACTGATTTTCTTTGCCTTCTTTGTGATAACCATGGACACATGTCATAATTTCTGATTGCTGATTAAGTTTTTCTTCTTCTCCAGAATTACTTTTTCTCAGACCTCAGTTTTCTTCCTTATGCAAAGCCATAAACTGTCTGCCCAGAACTTAAACCTCCCCCTCTTTCTGTGGATGTCCTCTGTATTGCCAGCTACAAGGGATTTCATTTTAAAACAAAAGTAAGTCCTCAAGCCTAGAGTTACAGGCTGTAGTCTTCCACTCTATTGTTCTCAATGAAGAAAAACAAAAATCATTCAAAATCATTTCTAACTCTTATGGGATACAAAAAGTTTTTTTCCTGAGTAGAAATGATTTTCCAGGCACAGTACTTAGGGCAGTGGTCCTGACTATCTGCAGCAAACCCTACTTAGTTCTACTATATCCTTTTAATTAGCAGGTTGACCAACAGGGGAAAACATATTGTTGCTGATTTGAGTGCTACAGGGAATTGCATTCATTGCTGATTTGAGTGCTACAGGGAATTGCATTCATTGCTGATGGGGCTGTGGCTTCACACTTCTTTCTCATTATGCCAATAAAAGACTTCATTTCATTCCATTATTCTGCATCTTCTGATCACTTCATTACTTTCAATGTAAACCTGAAAACTCATTGGCTGTTAGGAAGACATAGATACTTAATATACAAAACAAAAACAAAATCCTTATAAAACTTCACATACTGCATTGTTTCTAGTTCTTGGAAAGTTGTCTGAAAATAATTTTTAAAAATGTCCCTTTGAGTTAACTGAACTGTGGATTTTCCATATGTAATAATAGATTCTCTTCTTTGGTATTCAGTTTGAAGTATCTGCAGAAAATTCCCTCTCTTTTCTTTTTTCTTTAATGTATAGACAATTACAAATGAGATTCTGACTATACATATAAGTCATTTCTGAGATTATAAGTCATTGCAAATCTAAAAAAAATAGAACTCATAAGCTTCTGTCAAAAACTGTCAGGAATAAAACTGCAAATTTTTTTGAGATAAAAGATGAACAAAAGGCAGTTAAATTATGACAATGAATTTGTAGTTGCTTGATGCAGTGAATTTGTGCCCAGAGAACTAAATAACATGATATTTACCTCCAAAATATGCATTTTGTTCGAGAAATTTCTTCCTACTGCTACACTATTCAATTGTACACTTAAATAAATGTATACTTGACTATGGACAAGATGGGTAACAGAAGAAGCCTGACATGAAAAAAGGAAATAAGCCCAGGTATATTGTTACTGATAGAGGCCTTTCTTACATTTGTATCAGTGAGGTAAAATGGTATCAGTGAGGAAACACAGAATTTGACCACATTTGATGAGATAGGGAACATTCCTGCGATGAAAAGTGGGGATATGAAAAGATCACTCCAAAAACTTTAAATAAGCTATCAGCATTTTAGGCCCAGTTCCTGTATTATAGGGCAGTTAGGTGGTTCAGTGGATAGAGCACTGTTCTTGGAATCATATTAATGAGTTCAAATCCAGCATCAGACACTTACTAGTTGTATGACCCTGAGCAAGTCACTTAACTCAGTTCACTTCAGTTCCTCATCTATAAAATTAGCTAGAGAAGGAAATAGCAAACCTTTGTAGTATCTTTGTCAAGAAGACTTCAAATAGGGTCATGAAGAGTTGGACATGACTGGAAAGACTACAAAACCTGCATTAGAATTTTAAAATATATTTCAAACTTCTTAAAATCTAGTTCTCTTTATGTTATTTGGTATTAGGGAAAAAACAACAACTAGTCCAACCCTTTTATTTCACCTGTAACCCACAATCTAATCATAGGAATCTAATCTTAAATTTAGTATAAAAATGTAACCACTGGTGATCCAGTTGTGAAGGAGAAAACAATTCTTTCAATTATAATGGAGGCCTAATGATCATCAGCTAAGCAATGATTGGCTATGCCTCTGGGTGGCCCTTCAAAGAGAAGAGATCAATTAGAGAATAAATCAGTTTGAGTGGCTCCAGGCAGGACCCAGTTTGAAAGAGGAATTCAACTCTCAAAGAGGTGTATAAAAATGTTAAGTGCTCTACACTGCTTGCTTCAGCCACCTCCATGGCCATTGGAACAAATTGTTTTTATCTGCCAGTCTTCATGTGCTTAGGTTAGACACTCCCATAATTCACCAATGAGTTTGAGACCCATTGTTTACTCTCAATTTGGTTTGGCCTGTCAATCTGTTTACCAAGATTTACCAAGATGTACCCATGCTACAACTTCTTAGAGCTACAGGTGAAAGTTGAGTGCCAACCAGAATGTTGGATGAACCAGCCCTGAAAAAAGACTGAGCGAGCCCTCATACCAGAAGTTCTAGTCCTCACTGAATTTCCCCTATACTCTATAAGCCCACAGAATGACCATGTACATAATAAAGGAGATCCCAGAGACCATTTGATTTAATCCCTCACTTAAAATGAATCCTCTCTACAATGTAGCTGACATCCAGATTTTGGTGAGGCAGGAATTACACATTAAAATAACTCATTGTTTTTTTTGTTTGTTTTTTTTTCTAGTATCAAATAGTAATTTGCCTCTTTGTCGTTGCCACTTTTTGTGTTATTTCCATCTTTGGGGACCAATCAAAACAAGTTTTTACTCTCTTTGACAACTCTTTAAACAAATTAAAATAGTTATCACATCTTCTCCTAAATCATCTCTTTTCCAAGTTTACTTTTCTGTGGTGCAGTGGCAAGAATACTAACTCTGCAATCATGCATTTAAAAAGCTTATGATGCTTTTTACTTATGTAATGTTAGCAAATCACTTAACTTCCTACAAAATGAGAAAGTGGAATTGAACTAGACAGTGTCCAATGTGTCTTCCAGATCTATATCTATCCAACTACCACCAGAAAACCCTGGAATCTTGCCATCTGTTCTGTGAAGAATTCTTCTTGGCTATTCTCTCCACTTCCAGCCTCTCACTCTGGAAACTGTAATCAACTTAATAATACTATTTCTAGTTGCTAGTAAAAGATGATATTTGATTACCTTACTTACAAACCACTGTGACTCTCCAGACACTATTCTTTTGTATATTTTGTCTCTCCCATTAGAATGTTGCCTCCTTGAAGGTAAAGAAGTACTTTTGCCTCATTAAGGTAGGGGAAAGTCTTTCCTTTTCCCCTGGGCAAAGGACTCTCTTTTCTATTTGTATCCCTGACACCTCAAACAGTGTCTGGCTTTTAAGAGTTGTTTAACAAATATTTTTTCATTTACCCACTCATTCATCATCATGATGATCATAAATGCCACCTTTTGTGGCTATTTCCATTTTCTGGGAACAAGAAAAACAAGTCTTTACTCTCCTTGCTCTTCATTCATTCAAAACATCTAGATGTATTCCAGTTTATCAATGTCCTCCCTAAATAAACACAGAAGTCCAGACATGGACTGATTCAAGCAAAATATGATGAGCATCTTATCATAGCCTATAGCCTTAAATGCTATTACCCCTTTATTAAACAGCCTAAGAATACTCCATCAGCAGATCTAAAGGAAGATCTCTACTGGCAAACTCTTTATGTGATCTTGAACCTTTGGATCCTTCTCTCTTTTTTTTTCTGTTTATTTTTTAAAAAAGCAGAATAGAAAAAAAAGAAAGACAGAAAAGAAAAACAAAACAAAACAGAACAGAATATTTCCATGTGTTCAGCAGAACAGGAAGGTTTCAAAATATGTAACAATAAATTTCTAGTTTAAGAAAGGATATATAACAGTAGAAGAAATTATATTCATGAGTATCCATCTTTTCTTTGTTTTCTCGTAGATTGTACTTTTGTTCTCTGCTATGTACTTTTTTTACTTTGCTCTTTTTTTCTCCTTTCATCTTCTCAACTTCCCCCAGACTAAATTTAAGCACAGATATATTTATATATACATACATAAATATATATGTACACAGATATACACTCAAACCCACATTCACGCACACACACACATATATACATTCACACCTACCCACAGACCCACATACATATATACACATATCTATATACACACTTACATAGAACAATATGCAAACATATCTATACATACTCACACATACATATATACATGTATTTAATCATATGTAAAAATGTATCTAAAACAATATTAATATGACTGCCATGTTATGTAGATTTCTCTTTTGATGTAAGTTTGATTGTCTAAGATCAATGATTGATTACCAGCTGTATTTTTTTCCTAATAAATTTGACTCCTGATTTTTGTTGTTGTGTTTGTGTTTATCTCTTCTTTCCTATCCCTGCTAAATCTTCTGCCTTAATTCTGCTCCTTAACTTGCCTTGATATTACTTAACCTCCCCCAACTCAAGGATTCTCCTTTATCTTCTTCCCCTACCCATTGCTTCCCCATCTGCCCATCCATCCCCTCATTTTAAAAAATAGATTTTGGAGGTTCTATATCTTTCATACTATGTATGTAGTGTTGCCTATTTAACCCATTCCTAATGTGTAGGTTTTCAAAACTATGAACCCTCTTCCACTCTCTAAAGCCTACCTCTGTGTACTCTTTACCTCATTTGTAAAACATAATTGCTATTTTTACCTTTTCCTAAATGGTTTTGCTTTTTAAAGTCAGATCATATTCAATTGTGCCCCAATTATTGATATGAATCTTTTTTACTTTTTTGGGGCAATTGTATTTTTATTTTATTTTTAAAGCTTTATATTTTCAAAATATATGCAAAGATAATTTTCAACATTCACCCTTGTAAAGCCTTGCATTCCAAATTTTTCCTCTCCCTTCCCTCCACTCCCTCTCCTAGATGGCAAGTAATGTAATATATGTCTTCCTATATCCAGACCTCAATTATGCACATAGTCCAGGAGATGAAAGTTTCTGTGGTTCCTGCTTGAGGCTCCCTCGTAATCCAACTTGTGCCAGGGGTATCCACTTAGTTTTTGTGTGAGAGGTGCCTGTCCTTTATACAGGTTAATCCCTAGCCTTGGCCTTTGGATTTTTTTCAGTTGTGCCAGGAAGATCCTTGTTCTGCTCCAAGATGTCTTGATTTTTCACCAGTTTATGTTTGCCTTGAGTCACAAATTTGCTTTGTTTGTGAGGGAAATATGGAAAACTTGAAATTTACTAATCTACTCCACCATTTTCCCAGAATCCTCCCCCTGGCCTTTACCTCTCAATGAAGAATAGAGAACATCTTTCCCATCTATTCCACAAAACCCTAATCCTTTTTCCCCCCTGGAAACTATGGTGCTCCAAATACTTGGATTTTTTAAATGTTTCAGTTTCTATTTTTCATTTTCTTTACACACATATGACATTGTTCATGTATAATGGGTTTGAAATACTCTGCAAGTATGAATCTTTTTCAAACGTTTATCAAATATTAGGGTATTATATCCATTTGTTTCTGTTTATTTTGCACCTAATATGTTCTACTGATTAATCTCTCTATTTCTTAACCAGCACCTAATTGCTTTAATAATTTCTGCATTGTAATATAGTTTGAGATATAGCACTGTCAGGCCTCCTTTTTTCCCATTTCTTTTCATTATTTCTCTTGAGATTCTTGACCTTTTTTTTTCTTCCATATGAATTTTGTTATTTTTTTCTAGTTCTATAATGTAAAGCTTTAAAATTGATTTCAAAAAATAACCAAACAAGTACCAGGTATGAGAGTCATGCCATTCATTTGACAAAAATGTTGGAAAAATAATGATTAAGTTTCATCTTACTAGAGCTGAGCCAATGTTCCAGTCTATCAAGATTTTCTTAAAATTCTGATTTTTATTTATCAGTCAATTCACAAAACATTTAAGTGTATACTGTCTGTCAAGTACCATGCTCTGTCCCAGGGATACAAATACAATGAAATAACTCTTGTTCACAAATCTACATTCTGGTGAGGAAGATAGCAAATATAGAACAGCTATAGAATTAATGAATATAGATTAACACAAAGTCACAGAGAGAGCAAATGAAGTGCCATGTGTAAAGAGCAGAGGATAAGTCAGTTTGGCTGAATCTTATATGGGAAGGGGAATAATATCCAATAAAGATGAAAAGATAGGTTGAGGTCAGCATGTTAGCTTTTCCCAAATCTTGTGTCATTTTAGCTGGATAAGCTTACTATCTAAGTTATTTATATACTATCTTATTTACTCTTATATATATACTCTTATATACTATCTTACTCTTATATAAATACTAAGTTATTTATATACTACTATACTATTTATATACTAGATATACTATCTAAGATATTTACTTTATCTAAAACATAAATAGAAATATTCAATAATATGAGGTCAAGCACTGGGGTCCTTCATTGAAACCTTCTCTTTAAGTTAACACTGCACCATTAATGATGGCTCTTTGAATTTAATCATTCAATTAGACTTATATATATGTATATGTATGTATATAGGTACCAACTCCCATTGTTTAGGCACCATCTTTCCATGTTTTCCATAATAATGACATGAGTGGCTTTGCTAGATGTTTTACTAAAATCTTGATGACTTCTATTTTTAGTAGTGTTGTGCTATAGTCTTTCAACATTGCCAAAAAAGAGGAGGAAAGTAATTAGTCTGGCATGGCTTGTGCTTGATGAAGTTATACCATTATGATCATCATTATTTTTTTTCCTTAATGTTGGTAAAACATTATTTTAATCATCTACCTCAGTCCTTTGCCAGGAAACAAAGTAAAACTCACTGGATATAGAGACCTAGATTTGGAATAATCTCAAAGACTATTTAATCCAATACTTTCATTTTATATATGAGAAAACTGAGGCCTATGGAGACTAAGTGATGTACTCAAGGTCTCACTGGAACTCTAAGCATCAGGATAGGATGTAAAAGTAGATTTCTTCTGAGTCCAGAGCCAGTTTTCTTTTCATTACATCATAGTACAATAAACTACCTTAAAAATCATTCATCTTTTTCCTGTCCTAAGAAATTTTAACACTTTTTCATGATCTTTTAAGCATTCATAATACATAATCTTATCTTCCAGTTGTTTCACTACTAAAAGATGCCATTTATATAGTTCATGTGACTTGACCAACAGTTGTGTTCCTAACTTATCTTTGGCATTGTTTCCAATATTGGTGTTTGTTATTTTCAGTCCATAAATTTTTATCTTTGCCAAACAAAAACAAGAAAAATAAGAAATGAGCAACTCTGCCTTATTTTCAGCATCAGCTATCATCATTGCATTGCCCCAAATAAGTGATTCAATCTTTTCTTTGATTCTCTTCTATTTTGCAGTACAGTTCAAAATAAAACACACTTTTCTGTTGTTCTTAGCTTTCCTTGCCAACCTCAGTTTATTCTTAACATTAGCATTGCTGACAGAAATTCTTACAGAAATGTACAGTCAAGTCAGTAACAAACATTACCTATTCTATGCCAAGCACTGTTTTAAATGATGGAGATATAAAAAAGACAAAAAAGTCCCTTCTCTCATGAAAACAACTACATACAAACAATATACTTGAAAGATAAATTAGAGATAATCTCAGCACAGGAGTGGTGAGATTAAGGAAAAGTAGATTTTGCAGAATGTGAAGCTCTAGTTTGAGGCTTGCAATCAAGGGGTGTAAATGAGGAGAGAGTTGTAGTCATGGGAACAATCAGTGAAAATTCTAGGATTTAAGAGGTGAAGTATCTTCTACAAAGTATAGCAAGAAAGTAATGTATCAAAATAAATCCACATAAATCATCAGCATTTTTATACATCACCAACAAAATGCAACAGCAAGAGATACAAAGAGAAATTCCATTGAAAGTAACTATCGATAGTATAAAATTTTTGGGAATATATCTGCCAAGGGAAAGTCAGGATCTATATGAGCAAAACTACAAAACACTCTCCACACAAATAAAGTCAGATCTAAACAATTGGAAAAACATCAAGTGCTCTTGGATAGGGTCGAGCGAATATAATAAAGATGGCAATACTACCTAAACTAATCTATCTATTTAGTGCTATACCAATCAAACTCCCAAGAGATTATTTAACTGAACTAGAAAAAATAACAACAAAATTCATCTGGAAAAACAAAAGGTCAAGAATTTCAAGGGAATTAATGAAAAAAAAAATGCAAATGAGGGTGGCCTAGCTGCACCAGATCTAA